>CAUYPK010057869.1:0-17177 GCA_963574355.1 Loris lydekkerianus | reverse complement strand
TCTTCAAATAAACATTCTCCATCCTCTCTTTCTCTTCACTGGATTCTCTTGATGGACATATTGGTCATCTTGATGCTATCCAACAAGTCCTTTTCAGTCCTTTGTGCAATAGTTTCTTTCTTTCTTTCTTTCTTCTTTCTTCTTTTTTGTAATGATGCAGTATCTACTAAAATTCAGTGCACCTTGAAGAGAGGAACACCAGACTGTAGTTTGAGCTGGGCCCTGGGGCTTGGATGTCTGGGAACATTTTGAGAACTGAAGCTGGCTCCAGGTGCTCGGAGGCCACTTTAACTTTCCTCTGCTCTTCCACCATATGCTGGCTGCAGATTGCTTTCCCTGACTCCTCTGGGCACTGTGAACATCAACAAATTAATGCTGCAGCTTCTTTAGCAACCTAATGTCTGAGAAGGGATTAAACACTTTACAACAATGCTTGCCTTTGCATTCTTTTGTGTGTAATTCTAAAATGGAGATTGTTTCTGTTTTAATTCTAAAAAATGAAAGCTGTTCCTTCCCACCCTTTGTTTTTTCTTTTTCTTTTTCTACTATTTCTTCTTTGAAAAATATACTTAGGCAGTATTAATGTCAGTAATATTGCATAGCTTTGAGCACACAGTTCAGGTCACCTGAAATTCTTCCCAGCCCCATTCTTTGTTCTGAATTTCAGATCCCCCATGTCTGATGTATTATTCACTGTGATTCTTACAGAACAAGATGCATTATTTACAAGGTTGTAGGGTTTCTGAAATTCCACAAACCTTCTTATAAGTTTGTAAATAGCATGCTGAGCTAGACTAGATTGCTGAGTACAGCTTGTACCAATATCATGATTTACCTTCTTTATTCTCTGGATTATTTTGTTGCCAATCCTTGCGCATTTTGCCAAGAGACATTTTGATGCTTTGTATATTAATATAGTCTATCAATTCTAGCTCTCAGTAATATCTGGAATTTATAGAATTAATGATATGTGGTTATAGGCATCATAAACTAAACCAAGGACTATGTGCAGTGCCTGGAAATTGTGGAGGAGAACTCAATCTCCAGAAAAGCATGCAAGAGTTTATGAGCCATGGGAGGGAAGAAGGCTGATGCATCTCAGAGTGAGTTTGTGGACACTTTTGTTTTTATATCACCTTGTGAAAAAAGTTGGTTCTAGAGCCATTTGTAAAGCTTGCATTCTCAGTCATTGACTATGATGTGGCTAAGACTGAAATGTCAGTGCCAATTTGAATTCTAGTAATAATTTAGGCTTCTATGGCTCTGGGTATGCTGGTAAATTTTTAACAACCCATTTTTGTTGGAAGAGGGGCAGGGCAGCACTGTGGTTTGCAACATTTGCCCATTTCTGTGGTGTAAATATTGACATGTGGTTGATTGCAAGCTATCAATTTGATGTCACTGAATGAAGAGTTGGAAAGAGACATGCACAATTGGCTTATGTCATGCAAGCCACGTCTAGCAACTACTATGAGCTCTTATCATTGTCATTCAGTCTACACTGTTAGTTCAGTTTTCAGATGTGTGTGTCTTAACTCTTCCCTAACATTCTGACAAACAGAGAATACATGCCCGATAGTGTTTGTCTCCCTGCATTTCACTCAGCATAAGGCCTCTGAAGCATTTTAGCTTTTCAAATGAAAACTTGCTGTTGAAGAATAATGTGCACACAGAGAAGTGTACAAACTATGAGTGAATTATCAGTGACTTCTCAGAGCTACAATGTAGGCAGCCTCAAGGTCAAGAGACAGAACATTGCCAGCTTCCCAGAAGCTCCTTACTACCACCTTCCTGTCATCAACCTTCCACTGTTCCAAGTTCTGATGCCATAGATTCGTTTCAGCTGTATCAGAAACTGCCTCTAAATGGATCTAGACCAGTGGTTCTCAACCTTTCTAATGCTGTGACCCACAGGTTGAGAACCGCTGATCTAGACCACACGCATACTCTTTTATGTCTGTTCTTTGCATTATGTTTATGTGATTTATGAATTTTGTTGCCAGAAGCTGTACTTTAATCTCACTGCTGTGTTTATTATGCATTCTGTTGTTGGTAGACATTGGAATTGGTTACAGTTTGGGGCTGTTAGAAATAGGGTTGCTATGTTCTTCCTAATATCTGTCTTGGTGAATAACAGTCACAGTTCTGTTAGAACTGTGTAGAAGCTGAACTTGTAGGCAATATGGCATACATGCATCATGATATTTTAGATCTTAAATATAACCTGATTTTGGAGCCATGTGTGGAGAGATAAATGTGACCACAGTCAGACTAGGGTTGGGGGAGTATGGCTTTATGTAAACAGTGGAAATACTCAGTTATCCAATAAACTTTGTTTTTCTTGTTTTGTTTTTTAGAGACAGGGTCTCACTCTGTGGCCCAGGCTGGACTTGATCTCTTGAGCCCAAGCAATCCTCCCACCTCAGCCTTAAGAGTAGCTAGGATTACAGATGTTAACCACCATATCTGGTTGTCTAGCTGCAAACTTTGGAAAGAAAAATTACTAGGCAGGCTGAACATAGGTGGTTGTCCATAATGGACAACCAGAATTCTGAATAGAAGTTGGTGCAGTATGGCTTCAGGGAGTCTAGGAAGTACCAACATTTAGATATTTAAGCAGATAAATTATCAGAACCAGGGAAGATATTTATTAATGCAAACAAACACATCTGTTGAATACCTACTCCACATCAGCCATGATACCATGGAACTGGGCAGCGGTGATACTATAGTGATTAAAACATAGTTGTGCTTCTAAGGAGCCTGTATTCTAGTCACAGAGAAAGACAAGAAGCTAGCCAATCTCTGGTTATGTAGGTGGTAAGTATGTTGATAAGGACATCACAGGTGCACTGGGAAGACAGGGGAAGAAGGGCAAGCCATAACTTGTACTAAGCTGGAGATGGGGAGTGAGCCAAAAAAGGGTTGATAGGAAGCGGCCCTGGAGGTAGACTTCTTGGAGGTGGCTGCCTGAGATCTCAGACCCAATGAATGCATAAGATGGGGCTATAGAAATAACATGTGCAATGGGAGATTTTGATATACATATCCTCAGATGGCTATCTTTGCCCAGTGAGAATTACTAGTCCTGGGAGCTACTGGTCTCAGCAGTCTGTGTCTTGTTTCTTAGTTGTCTTGGTAAAGGAAAAAAGAAAAGACGATTTACAAGAATCAAGAGGACTTGGGCTTCTGCTTCTCTCTTTAATTTGAAGGCTACTTTAATATAAGACTGAAATGGTAGCAGCTACATGCTTCCTGGAGACCCCTTCCAGGTGTCTCTGCAACTAGAGGTCAATGCTATTAGCAGAGTTACTTAGAGACCCAGAGGGCTGCTTCTTAGTGTTCTTAGTAACACCTAGCTGTTATTCTTTACTTTTCGAAGTAGGGAGATTGGAATTATACACATATTCCATATGTATTGATTATTCTTGTTGACTTATTTTTTCTTAGCTTAACTATAATTGCCATGGGGAATTTGGAAAATAATAGATATCATGCTTTGCTAGCTCAAAGTGAGATACAAATGTGTCTGAATTTGGGTGCAACAAAGGAACATGCAGGGAAAGGCAGAAAGCTGAAAGCAGGAGGAACAAAAGATGAATGAAGAATTCTGAGGGTTTTCCTGCTCCTTGCCATGGAAAATTTAGCCAATAGAAGATTCTGGGTGGAGAATGTGGTCATTGTGCAAGAACTAAACTTGTCCAGGATTCAAGGGTCCTGGGTGCAGTGTTTTTAACTCACCTGTGACTAATGTGAGTCATTTCCCACTTCTACCTCAAGATTCAATCAGATCCTTCTGCTAGGTGGCCTTGTGCTTCTCTGAATTTTCTTAGTTGTTAGTTACTGAAAATAGGTTATAAAGATTCCTTTGTTGCATGTGATTGTGTTGTTATTTGTAGAATTCAAAGCTGCCTGGCATAGCCAGTCTCTAAGAGAACCCCCATTGACTCTTCCCTTCTGGACGTAACACCCTGTGAAGTCCTTCCCAATAGGGTTGGCCTGTGCAACCAACATAATGCTGGGGAATGGCAGACTGTGGCTTCATCGTGGCTTCCTCCTTGCTCTTTCTGGGATTGCTTGATTTGGGGAAGACAGCTGCCATATTGTAAGGACACTCAGGCAGCCCCATGGAGAAGTCCATGTTACAAGACCACCTGAAAACATCAAGAATGAACTTATCTGCCATGCGAGTGAGCCATTCTAGAACCAGATTTTCTAGCTCCTTCATATGACTACTGCCTCGCAGACATCTTAACTGAAATCTCATGATAAACCTGAATTAGAACTTCCCAGCTAAAATGCTCTTGAATTTTTGACCCAAAGAAAGAGTGTGTGTTAACAAAAATATATTTTTTGTTTTAAGTTGCCAAGTTTTGTGATAACTTGATACACAGCAATGGATAACTAATACATTCTGAGAAGGCATGGGCAGTATGTTTTGTTTCCCATTGTTTCCCCAGAACCTAGCCCAATGCACAGCTCAAATTATGAGCTTAATGTCATTTGAATGTATGAATGTATTCTTCCTCCCTCACCCATGAGCCCACACCCACCATTCTCTTTGAAATCATCTGGGCCCACTCTGCCTTCCATGGGCTATAGTGCAGTCACTGCACCTGGTCTTGAGCTTGAATCCCTGTGTGCTCCTAATGCAATCGCCATCCAGTGGACAAATCTTACAATCACAGTAATGTCTGCTCATGCCCCGACCTGTAAAGCCTGTCCTAATTGCACAGAGCATAGCCTGCCTCCTCCACAGTACCAGTCAGGGCTTCAGCAAATGGTAAATTCTGATTCAGTGATTTGAAGATAATTTAATAAATAGACTATTGGAAAATTAGGACGAGGATTAAGGAAAACTCAAAGGGGATGGTGAAGCACGAGAATATCAAAAGCTAGGAACGTTGCTATTTCTGGTCCAAAGAGGAAAGTAGAGTGAGTGATGGCCAGAATGTTGGGAGGGAACTGGACAGAGATGGACACCTAAGAGGAGCCTTCAGTGAATGGGAAGGGAGGGAACTGGGGGTAAATACCTGATTTACTCTCATCCCACCCTCTTGCCCTCCTTCTGGATCTCCTACTGACTGAATCCAATCAGAACCTGGAAACAGGCTCAGCGCCTATAGCACAGTGGTTACGGTGCCAGCCACATACACCGAGGGGGGTGGGTTCAAACCCAGCCCAGGCCAACTAAACAACTGCAACAACAAAAAAGCCATCTGTAGTCCCAGCTACTTGGAGGCTGAGGGGCAAGAGAATCTCTTAAGCCCAAGAGTTTGAGGTTGCTGTGAGCTGTGACACCACAGCACTATACCGAGGACCACATAGTGAGACTCTGTCTCAAAAAAAAAAAAAAGAATCTGAAAACTGGAGTCTGTTAATGGATCCCTGTGGAATAGTCTTGTGGACACACAGCATGTCTAGACAGGGTAGAGAGTGGATCTGGAGGATATCTAGTAACCCCCTTCTCTGCCTAGACTCACTGCCTGCACATCTGATTAGGAACTTAGACCCATTGCTGTTCATATTACTACCATGCATTGCTATTTGACTCTTGTATGTTGTTTAACATTTTGGGTGTTAATGACTCCTCTTCCCCAACAGACTCCTCTTCCTCAACTTCTATAGGATGATGAACATGTCTTGTATTTTTGCCTCTTTAACTGAGTTCAGCACAGCAATTACCATAAAGTTACCACTTCAAATTTGTTCATTGCACACAAAATTTTTTCAAAAGTATTTATGTATTGAGCTGAAAACCTCAAAAGTTCCTTAATGTTAGATATGGCCAGATACACTATAGTGAAAACCAGATTTTATCTTAGGTATAGAGTCTCTCAGAAGTGAAACAGATCATTTAGAGGGCATCTTTCTGAACTCTAAAAAAGGAGATGAATTCCTTCTCCAACACCCCTTACATATTATTACCCAGTTGGGGCTTTAAATATTCCAAATGACAGGGATGTCTTTACCTCATGAAGTAGTGGAGTCCAGTCAATAGTTCTGATGAGTAGAAAGTTCTTTCTCTTAAAAGCCCATTAGCAAGTGATTTACCTCTAAGCCCTGGAATTCATGGACCTATTTTGTCATTATACTCTTTTCCAGAATACTGTGTATATGAAATCAAATGACAAGTCTGGCTCCTTTCACTTAGCATAATGCATCTGAGATCCATCCAAATTGTTGGGTCTACTAATAATTTGTCCTTTTGTTTTTACTGTATATATCCTGTTTCTTAGATATGCCACAATTCGTTTATCTGTTCACCTGTCAGAGAACACTAGGGTGGTTTCCAGTTTCCTTTTCTTTGTGTGTTTTCTAAATGAGTTCTTGTTATAAGAATATATGTTTTGCCACATAGTACCAGTGGAAATTCTTAGGATGAAGATAGATTATGTGAAGCTTCAGACAGTGAGCTCACATGAAGGCTTGCTTTTGAGTTGCAAATTCTAGGCATTTTTTTTTTCTTTCTCTTGGCAACCTTCCTTTCAGTCTCCTGATAGCACATTCTTTGCTAATGCACCTGTTTATCAAAGGTATAGTTCTTCGGGTTCTAGCTTTATGGGGTGAGTCCAGCATAAAACCTTGGGTGTCTTTAAACATGTCCTTTTGAGTTCAACTAAGCATGAAAACCAGTGGTCACTTTCAATAGATTTAAGAATTGCTTTTATGTTGTTGAAAGGTAGATTTAGTGTTCCACCTATACTAACTTAAGTTTTAACCTCAAAATTCTTTATTTTCTTGCTTGATTATCTCTTTATTTTTCTAAAGTGATTTTTTTCCCCTAACTGTCTAGGAGAACAATACGTATAAGAAGATTTTTAAAGTATTCACCAGAATTTTGGTTATTTTTAGTGAGAGGATCATTTGGTTTATTTTTCCATGTTCCTAGAATAGAACTTTCTTTCCACCAGTCTTTCTTTGAATTGACTGTAATTCAATTAGATCTCAATTAAAATAAGGTATATCAAATACATGTGTAAAGTCTGGGAAAGCAAGACTGTGGCTTAGTATGTTTACTACTTTGGTAGTGCAGTGTGAAGAAACTATATCCTCGTCCCAGACCTCAGTTTCCTAATTAGTAACATGACACAGTCAGCTTGAATCACTTAACGAGACTTTGAGACTCTTTGATGATTGCTGTGTTTTAGAAGTGATTATCGAAGTTTCTTTCAACCTAATTTCTGTTATGGCCACTTTCATACAGTTCATGTTCAAGGTACTTCAACATCTCAGCTAGTGTAATCAGAGGAATGCTAATAGTGGCTCATTGAAATCTTTCTAGGTGGGGCTCTGATTGTTAGAGTTTATAAAATGATTCAGTATAACTTGATTGAATTATTCAGGCAAGAGAGAGTCCAATCATCTCAAGGGCTTTGTTAGTAGTGCATTTAAAAGTAATATCCCCAGCACTGCAAGTGAAATCCCTGCACACAGATTCAGAAGGCCAATGACAGTTGTGTGTGTATTCGTTGGTGCTGGTATATGTGTTTTTGTGTTTCTTGGCATCTTTGAGGAATATAGGATACTGCCATTTTTTTCTAAAATGATTTTTTTCCCTACCTGTCTAGGAGAACAATTGATTTATTTAAAAAGCAGAATTATCCACTCAACAGAGTAAACAACATCCATATTGAAATGGTATAGGATATTATGTGATCCTGCGTCCTCAATATCAAGACAGTAAGAAATGATCCAATCAGGTGATAATATTAACTTTTATAGCTGCAGATACTTATTTTTTACAGGAAAAAAAATAGAATCCCAATATAAAAAATATATTAAATTGACATTTTAATAGCATAGACTTACCCCAGTTTTATGACATTTGTCTGGTATAGTAATACATGAGGTCATTTTTTTCCTTCGATGCTGGGGTCTTGCTTTGTCACCCAGGCTGCAGTGCGTTGGCACAGTTAGAAGAGCTCAAGGCAGCTTGAAACTCCTGGGCTCCACCGACCTTCCTGCCTCAGCCTCTGGGTAGCTGGCATTAGGTATGGCCATGACACCCAGCTGCATGAGGCTATTTGATGAGACACATTTAAAACTAAAAAAATTTAAAGCAAAACCTTATTTATTTAACAAGTATTTAGAGGGAGACACTTCTAAGGAAGTATGTTTTCCATATAGATTTCTGGGACTATGCATGACAATAGCAGCCTGACATCAGTTACAGTATCTACAAAATTAAAATTTTGCAGAACTCTTGAAGCACCTCCATTGGACACCACAGAACATAGTTTGAATCATGCTGGTTTAATGCTACTAGTTTATAGCTGAAACACAGAGGGACTGGAAGAGTTAATAATTTCCTCAATGGAAGAAGGGAAAGTAACATTTATTATATGTCTAACAAGTCCTGGTGGTGGGAGGTGTTCCAGAGACCCACATAAATGTAGTTGTAAAATTTTCCTTATTTTTCTAATATTTATTTGGTATTGTTATTCCCTTATTAATGTTGATACAATTACCCCCATAATATAGATGAGAAAACTGAGGTACTATGAGGCTGAAGAGGTAGGCTGCAACCAAATAAGAAAGACCTCATTGGCCACAGTGCTGACTTTGGCTGTCAGTGTCTGTAGGAATGATTTGATCAGATGTGTATTTTTTTTTTTTTTAATTAAAGAACAGCTTTATAGGTGACCTGAGGGAGCCAAAGTCTCCTTTCTGGCCCTCACTAAATGCTGTGCTCTATGGGGGCAATGCCTGTGGCTCAAAGGGGTAGGGCACTGCCCCCATATGCTGAAGGTGGCGGGCTCAAACCCAGCCCTGGCCAAAAACTGCAAAAAAAAAAAAAAAAAGAAAATACTGTGTTCTATGAACTTTACCTATATTACTTTATAACTGTCAAAAAATAACTAAGGGCAGTAGCTCATACCTGTAATCCTAACACTCTGGGAGACTGAGGCAGGAAGATTGCTTGAAGTCAGGAGTTCAAGACCAGCCTGTTCAAGACTCTGTCCCTACAGAAAATAGAAAAATTAGCTGGGTGTGGTGGTGCACACCTGTAGTCCCAGCTTGTCAGAAGGCTGAGGCAGGAAGATGTTGAGCCTAGGAGTTTGAGGTTATAGTGAGCTATGATGACATCATTGCCTGCACTCCAGCTGGAATGACAGGATAAGACTCTGTCTCAAAAAAAAAAAAAAAAAAAAAAAAAAAATCAAAAGAGGTAGATATGATTATATTGTCCCCATTTCACAAATGAGCAAATTGAGGCCCAGTGAAGTTGTATAACTTAGTCTAGAAAGTATGTGGTGGAGAGTAAGTGGCACAGCTGGGATTGGAACATGAGTGGTCTGTCTAAAGAATTCTGTTCTTTTTGAGCTGAGGACAGTCAATGATCTATACCCAGGGACCACCAGGAACACACCTGTGGATCAACAAGTTCAATTTAGCAGAAACTGGCATGAAAGAACCATGGGGGCATCTTCATACAAGGATATTGGAAGGACTTAGGGGATTGGCGTTTGTGCTGGGAGATTCAAAGAGGCCTCCAGGGACAGAATTCTAGATTCTGTCCAACCTTATTCTAGATTGCATGCTGTCATAAAATGGGATAATTCTATGATTGGGTTTCTTAATAAATCTTTTCTTTATAATAAGACAGGAATGAAGTGTGGCTAGAATTGCAATTGGCAAAGGAAGCCACAATCATCATTATCCAAGATGGGTGGATGGGGGGGGATATGGGGCCATGTTTGTGGTTTGGACAAGGCTTATGTTTCATCTGTGTTTGGAGATGGTTACAGAGTTGTTTTGATCACAGGGTGGGCTTGTATAATGTCAGTGTTCTGTGAGATTGTTTGTAGCTCACAAAAGAATATCCAGGCCCGTGTGTTTGGGTCAGGCTAGTGCCTAGCCATGCAAACCCTTGCAATATGCAGGTGTTCACTAACTGGGACTCTGATTTCTCCACAGACTGAACTGCAAGGGGGCAGGAGCGGATGTGAGGAGACCAGTTAGCTGGGCATTGCTCAAGACAGCAGAGAGAGTTTGGTGCCTTGTGACATGAATGGGGAGGGGCAGGTGGACTTAAGAGCGGTTCTGGAGGTGGAATTGAGTGTCAGAGGGGACCATATGTTCTCTAAGAACCCAAGCTGTGACATGCTGGAATTGAGGCACAAAACACATGAGAAAACACAAAGTATTCAACAGCCCTTTGTTGCCAGGGGATAATGAGGAAGAAAAAACCTTACCAATGACTAACTCAGCATCACCTTCCCCAACCACGTGGTTGGCCATGGATACTCTGACTTCCAGAGAGGCCAAGATTTACAAAGACCACATCTGCTATTTCCTGATGATGTGAATTATTTTTCCAAACATACTGAGACCTTGAAAATTACTTTTTACCAATTGAACCCACCTTTTTTATTATTGACAAAATTTTCTCAGAAGGCAAGTGGGAATGAAATTTTTGTTTAGGAATTCACTTATATGATCTCGCCATGAAAAGAGAGGAATACTTTTGATTATGTGGCCAGTGAACCCTGTAAGCTGTGACTAGTGCAACATGTAGGTTATGTGGAGAGGGAAATCGTCCTATAAGAACACTTCCAGGTAAACCAGCGAGACTGCTCATCTCCTCAGAATCTGGGATTTAAAAGATTCTACTTACCTGAGGAAGAGGTTTAATGGATATTTTTTTCTCAACTGCCTCCTCTATATTTCCCTTTTCTCAAATGCCCGGAAGGTGTGGATTTTTCAAAGGGGGACAGAACAGAGGACAAAAATGGGTTCTACCTCCACTACCTCCAGAGATTTGTCAGCCTCTGTATCATCTTGCTTAACTGTGTCAGAAACATAGTGTGAGACCTAGATTGAATCCTAGTGTCCTAACCTTGTCAGAATTGTCATTTCAGGATCTAAGCAGGATTTTAATGTTTTTGTGGGAAGAAATCCTCATGGCCCTGACAAGATGACAGTCACATTGGGAGGGCACCTAGTCATTGAAAGAAGATCAGAAACCAAATGGCTTGTTCACAGCAACCCCCTCCCCTCACTCCTGGAATGCTTCAAGGCCAGGGTTCCTGGGAAACATCAGAAAAAGCAATCTTCTACCCTGGTCCTGGCTGATGCTAAATATTAGGCCCTGGTGAGAAGATTAACACTTTGTGGAAGTGAGTAATTCCAAGATCAATGCTGGACACAGCATCATGCACTCTGCAGAAAAAAGATGACACCTCTCCCCTGCATTTCAGCTTCAGCTGACTCCTGTCAGATGCCACTCTGCATTTTTTCTCTTCTCTTTCTAATCCCTGGACTGGCCTCCTCTCCTTTCGATGGACCCTTCCCTCTGACTCTATTCTGGTACCTCTCTGTTACAACTGTAAGGTTGAAGGCACCCAAGTTAAGACATAACACAAGAAATAAGGCAGACCAAACCCCAAGTCTTGCTTCATTACTGCTAAGGTCAGGCAGTGGAGAGGATGCTCAATGTCTGTTCGCAAGTGGTCAGGACAGCCTGGCCACCCTGGCATGGAGCTGTGACTACTGCATCCAGAAGGGGAGTGAGAGGAGAGAGGCCAAGAGGATAGCCCGTAAGTGGACCCCCGCATGTGGAGGGGACATGGCATAGTGGGAGCTGCTCTCCCAATCAGTGAGCTAGACAAAATTCTGTCTTATGGAGTTTTTGTATTCTCATATCACTATCTAGTTTGAAACACAGTATCAGAAGTCAACCTGAATTCCAGTATGAAAACCTAGCCCAGAATCTATAGTTAAAAATGCATTCTGTGAGGCGAACCTACCTCTTAGAGCTCAGAGCAAATTAAACAGCTTAAATGATAATTAGAGACTTCTAGGCAAATAATAGTGAGAGCTCTGGTTATGTATTTTGGTTCAGGCCCATGGTTTTATTGGTCAGGAACTAGCCTTTTATTTTTTATTGTATTTTTTATTTTTTTGAGAGATCAGGTAAAGATTGGTGGTCCATGTGGATACTTATATTTCGCAGTCAGTTAAAAATCATTTCCTTGTTTCTTTATCATTCCTTCTTCCTTCCCAAACCCCACTACTCCCTGTATCCATCATACAGTCTCTAACAGTTTATTTCCCCTATCATAGATCATTTAGTGATACACTTTTGTTATGTAACAAATTATTTCACCTCTGTGTTCCCTTCTAGAGTCTCAATACGTTGAGGGCAGTTTTAATATGTACTATTTATTCTGTTTGATCCTTTTCACAAGTAGCAGATCTTTTGCTCAACAAAAAATATTTATTTGGTCTTATTTCTGGTTGTCAGGATAGCATTTAGCATTCTAGATTGGGGTCCCCGAAAACAGACTTTGAGAGGTGAAGTTGCATGCGAAAGGGTTACTGAGGAGTCCTCTCCAGGACTCTTCCTGACAGAAAGTAAAAAGAATTTGGCAGAAGAAGTAGCTATTCTGAAGTGTAATGGCAACTGAGGTCTGTGCACCTATCATCAAGGGATCCCTGCGGCTCAGATGTCCACCCTGAGTTATCATAAAGTGTGAAGTAAGGGAGGGGGCTTTAGCAGATTCAGGAAAGACAGCCATTGAGAGGGGGCAGGACCCTAGCTGAGGCAGTGAGAGTTGTAGCAGGGAGAGTTGACAGTGACCAACATCCCCAGCACCTGGAGGACAGGGACAAGAATCTTCAGAGGGGCTCTTGGTGAATATGTTCACCACATATAATTGTCCTTTCCTAATAAACTCACTGCCATGCAGCTAATAACAATCAAGTACACTGTAGCCGATATCTTCAGACTCATGGACTTCCCACTATAGTGGTCCAAAGTCCTGTTTCACCCCATTGAAAGTCCAGACCCCAATTTTCACTCTCTTTCTGCGTCCCCTTCAAAACCCCCTTCAGCACATAGACCTTGCAGAAGTGGGCTATTAAACAAACATATCCTGAGGAGACAGGGGATTAGCCCAGATTTACAGCAGACCCTTGTAAAACCACATTCCTATGCTTGGTTCCCCTGGTAACTAACCAACCTCCAACCATGTCAATCTAACCTTGCAGATTCCACCTCCCTCCCTCCCCCTCAACTGAAAAAGGTATTAAAAACTCCATTCTTTTGTAATGCGGCCCCTGAATTTGGGATGTGAACCCATCTTGGTGGGTCAATAAAGGACCCAATACTCAATTTGAACAGTGTGTTGGTGTTTTCTCTAAAATTCAACTCAGATTGCGTACAACCCAGTAAGCATCTCTAATCATGTTGAATGCCTAATGGGTGCTTAAATCATTAAGATTAAGGAAACCTGTCTTTTGATTCGCTGTCAGGGATGTCAGATAAGGACGGACAGAGGCCTCTGTGCCATGGGATCCTCTGTGGTGCTGTTTTCAAAGCACTCTACCCCCAGAACCGGTGGCAGGGGAAAGAACCAGCGAGAAAGGAGCATCCGTGGGCCATGCAGCTGCAGAAGGAGGGAACAGCTGCCTGAGCTGCCAGTGGCAAGAAAAGAAGCATTGCTTTTAAGCATCAGCATATGGAAATCGATAAACCAGTTCCATCCTCTGAAGTCAGTTCACATCCAGCTCCCTGCCAGATGATCCTTACATTGCAGATCTCCTGCAAGTGGCTGATAACAGAGCTGCACTGCAACCTGTGAACTGCAATCGGTGCCCGCCCAGACCGCCATAAGAGCTGCGCTATGACCTGTGCTTGCTGGGCCTCTGCACAGCCTGACCTGGAAATTCTGGGAGCCGCAGAACCCCATATCCTCCTCCTGTACCCTCACTGCCTCCACACAGGCCCGCTCGTCTGGCCAGGGACTCTGGTAGCTGAGTGCCCTCTGGAGCCCTCCCTGCCTCTGCATGGAGCCCTTCTCCTGGCCAGAGACTGCTGGAGCCTTGGGCCCTATGTGCCAAAGTCACTGAGCGGCAGGCACTCCCAGAACCATATGCACAACTCACTGCCCTGTTGCTGGATCTGGGTGTGTCACACTCCAGAGCTGCTCCCACAACCAGAACTCCCTGGCTAGGGAGGAGCTACACAGGGTCACTCCCTACAAAGATCCAGCAACAATAGAGTGATCCCGCTGGGGTCTAATCTCGGAGAGACACCTCCCCAACTTTGAGGATGGCCAGAGGCAATGGTGAAAAGCAATCATGAGGCAAAATCAATGGAAATACTCTGGCAATATCAATAATCAGAGTAGATCAACTTCCCCAAGGAATAATGAGGCAGACACAGCACAAGATTCCATGCACAAACACATAGCTAAGATATCAGAAATTGAATTCAGAATCTGGAAAGCAAATAAGATCGAATTAGAATTCTAAGAGTAACCCAAAAGATGTCTCAAGAATTCAATGAATTCAAAGACCAAATGACCAAAGATTTTGACACATCGAGACAAGAAGTTGCAGCCGGGTATATGTGAAACTTAGTAAATGTAGCATGTAAATGTCTTAGCACAATAACTAAAAAAATGCAGGAAGACTATGTCAACCAGTGTGATGAAAATGTGTCAAAAGGTTTATGAAGCTAGTGTATGATGCCCCATGATCATACCAATGTACACAGCTATGATTTAATAAGTAAAAAACAAACAAACAACAACAAAAAAAATCAAACAAACAACAACAACAACAAAAAAGATCTGAGAAACACAGTAGAATCTCTCAGTAACAGAATGTACCAAGCAGAAGAAAGGATTTCTGACATTGAAGACAAAGCTTTCAAAGACTCCCAAACTCTCAAAGAGAAAGAGAAATGGAGGAAAAAAACAGATCTCTCTATTAGAGAGCTCTGGGATAATTTGAAGAAAACTAATATTAGTCTTATAGGAATCCCCGAAAGCAACGAAGTGGCTTCACAAGGCATAGTTTCTTCTCCATGAGATTATGAAGGAGAACTTTTCAGACATGCCAAGAGATTCTGAAATTCAGATAGCAGTTTCAGAACTCCAGCATGACTCAACCTGAATAAGACATACCCTAGACACATCATAATCAATTTCACTAAAGTTAATATGAAGGAGAAAATTCTGAAAGCAGGCAGACGAAAGAAAACCATTACCTATAAGGGGAAGAATATTAGAATAACTGCAGATCTCTCTGCTGAAACCTTTTAAGCTAGAAGACGATGGTCATCAATTTTTAATCTCCCAAGACAAAATCACTTTCAACCCCGGATCCTGTACCCAGCTAAACTGAGTTTCATTTATGATGGAGAAATTAAATACTTTAATGACATTCACATGTTGAAGAAATTTGCCATAACTAAACTAGCTCGCCAGGATATTCTCAGACCTATCCTCCATAAAGACCAGTGTAATCCTCCACCACAAAAGTAAACCCACCCAAAAAATTTTGATCAAATTCTAACTTCCACAGTCACAAAAGGATTAAAAATGTCCACCGGACTCTCAAAAGGCTTATCAATATTCTCAATTAATGTGAATGGTTTAAATTGTCCTCTAAAGGGGCACAGGTTAGCTGACTGGATACAAAAACTAAAGCCAGATATCTGCTACATACAAGAATTGCATATTACATTGAAAGACAAATATAGAGTTGAGGTGAAGGGATGGTCATCTATACTCTAGGCAAATGGAAAGCAGAAAAAAGCAGCCATTGCAATCCTATTCACAGATGAAATAGGCTTTAAACCAACCAAAATAAGGAAGGATAAGGATGGACACTTCATATTTGTTAAAGGTAATACTCAATATGATGAGATTTCAAATATTAATATTTATGCACCCAACCAGAATACACCTCAATTTATAAGAGAAAGACTAACAGACACGAGCAACTCGATTTCCTCCAGTTCTATAGTAGTTGGAAATTTTAACACCCCTTTAGCAGTGCTGGATAGATCCTCCAAAAAAAGCTAAGCAAAGAAATTTTAGATTTAAATTTAAGCATTCAACATCTGGATTTGACAGACATCTACAGAATATTTCATCCCAACAAAACTGAATACACATTCTTCTCATCAGCCCATGAAACATACTCCAATATCAACCACATCCTAGGCCACAGATCTAACCTCTAAATTTCAAAAAAAATAGAAATTATTCCTTGCATCTTCTCATACCATCGTGGAATAAAAGTTGAACTCAATAACAACAGGAATCTGCGTAGTCGTACAAAACCATGAAAGCTAAATAATCTTATGCTGAAGGATAGATGGGTTATAGACAAGATTAAAAAGGAAATCACCAAATTTTTGGAACAAAACAATGAAGACACAAATTATCAGAACCTCTGGGATACTGCAAAGGCAGTCCTAAGAGGGAAATTTATAGTACTGCAAGCCTTCCTCAAGAAAACAGAAAGAGAACAAGTTAATAACTTAATGGAAATCTCAAGCAACTGGAGAAGGAAGAACATTCCAACCCCAAACCTAGCAGAAGAAAAGAAATAACCAAAATAAAAGCAGAATTAAATGAAATTGAAAACAAAAGAATTATACAACAGATCAATAAATCCAAAAGTTGGTTTTTTGAAAAGATCAACAAAATAGATTAACCTTTGGCCAACCTAACAAGGAAAAAAAGAGTAAAATCTCTAATTTCATCAATCAGAAATGGTACAGATGAAATAATAACAGACCCCTCAGAAATTCAAAAAAAATTTAATTTTAATATTATAAGAAACTTTACTCTCAGAAATATGAAATCTGAAGGAAATGACCAATACTTGGAAGTACGCCATCTACCAAGACTTAGCCAGAGTGAAGTATATAAGTGGAAATGTATAAGAGGCCTATATCAAGTTCTGAAATAGCATCAAGTATACAAAATCTCCCTAAAAAGGCAGTGCCTGTGGCTCAAGGAGTAGGGCACTGGTCCCATATATCGGAGGTTGTGGGTTCAAACCCAGCCTCAGCCAAAAACTGCAAAAAAAAAATAAATAATAAAAATAAAATTCTATAAAAAAAAAAAAAAAAAAAAAAAAAAAAAAAAAAAAAACACCCAAAAAAAAAAAAACCCGGCACAGATGTCTTAACGCGAAAATCAACCAATACCTGGAAGTAGTCCACCTACAAAGACATAGCCAGAATAAAGTGGAAATTTTGAACATGCCTATATCAAGTTCTGAAATAGCATCAACTATACAAAATCTCCCTAAAAAGAAAAGCCCAGGAGCAGATGGCTTTACGTCAGAATTCTACCAAACCTTTAAAGAAGAACTAGTACCTATATTACTAAACCTCTTCCAAAATAATACAAAAAAAAGGACTATTA
>CAUYPK010057864.1:0-39943 GCA_963574355.1 Loris lydekkerianus | reverse complement strand
CGGCATAGAAGAATTCCAAATGGCCGCACTCCCCGACTGCCTTGGTCTTTCCCTTTTTATTGACAGTCAAAAAGTTCTACCCCACAGGTACCCTTCTCATTGGCCAGTTTGAATCAAGCGGGAGATGCTATTCCAGCCCCTACAGAACTACAGGATTTCACAGAACTTGGAAACTTCCAAGTTCCAGGAAGTTAAGTTTACAAATTCCCAAGAGCTGAGTCACCATGGAGTGGACCCTGCAGGAGTATCCCTGTGGTCTCCTTGAGAAGATCTGTTCTCCTAGACCTCACCCTTCTTGGGTATCCTCTCTCACTACCAGCTGTGTAACCTTGGGCAATTTCTTGATGGCTTCCATATCAGTATTTTCGGAATAAAACTTATACAACCGTTTTAAAGGTCGCATTAGAATAATGCACCTTGTATGAGGCAGATGAGTGCATCTGATGTTCAGTACTCACTTCGTGAGCACTTATGACTCTCTGACAAGGCATCATTCCTCCTCCCTCCTGTGATGATCTGAAACAGTGACAATCTCTTCCAGTAAAGGGCAAATTAAGACTTGGGCTCTTCCCAAAAGCACCTCAATGGGATTAATTTGGGAAACTCCGCACATCATATCCTCCTCATAAAAATGCACAAAGCACATTAGTAGGCTCGGAAAATTCTTACAGTAAAGAAACCTATTTGATTTTGTTTAAATGTATTTGACCCTTTGCTTTTCACAGTAACTATTCCACTTTGCATTTGGGAAAGAGATGCTACTCTAGCAAACAAGCCAATTAAAATTGCTAAGGCAGGGGCTGGGGGAAAGGACGGGAGGGAAGGGATAAGGTACCAAAAATGTCTCAGCATTTCTTCTTTTTCTACATTACAAAAAAATGTATTTCAAATAACTCTTACGGAATTATTTATTTTGTGCCCACAGATGTGTGCTGAAGACCCATAAAATGGCCCTTCTCAAACGTTCTGGGTCATAGCCTATAACAGTCTGGATGTCGGTCCCCACCAGCCTCACGTGGAGGTGGGGCCTAATGGACGGGTCACCCGTGAAGGCCGGTACTGAGTGAATTCTTTGCCTGGCTCGGGCCCCCTTCCTCTCCCCTCCTGAACTCTGTGGGCAGGAGTGGAAGCTGCCTGAGGCTGTCTCCAGATGTCCAGCCTTCCAGCCGGCAGAACTGTGAGCCAAGTGCACCTCTTTTCTTTATAGATTACCCAGGTGTGGGTGTTCCTTAACAGGAACGCTAAATAGACTAAAACACAACTGACTTCTTCACACTCTTAGAAATTACTGAGGATGGAAAGCAAAGTGGCAGGAGTGCCCGGCGCAGGTGCTGAGCACGCTGACCATCGGAGCCGTCGGGGACAGTGTGACTGTCAGATCCTACCAGTCAGCCTGGCCGGCCAAACACTGGTCTAGACGCTGCTGTGCAGGTATTCTGCAGATACCAGGAATATCCACCATCAGTTTACACCCTAGATGGTGTAGGTGAGCCCCATCTAGTCAGCTAAAGACTAAAAGAGGAAAAACTGAGATTTTCTGGAGAAGGAATTCCGCCTTAAGAATGTAACAGAAATCCTGTTTCCTGTGAAATCCTGCCAGCCTGCTCTATGGATCTCAAACTCCACATGCCAGCATCAATTCCAGCCCTGGTCTCCAGCCTGCAGGCCTGGGCTATGCACTTCACACTTGCCAGCCCCACAGGGCAGGAGCCGTTCCTTAAACAACCGAGTATACACGGGTGTCCTGCTTCAGTTTCTCTGCAGAACGCTGACCAGTAAAGATGAATTCAAAAGTGTGTACACATACCAAAATGTATTAAGTCATGTACTTTGTATGTGTTCAGTTTATGTCAATTATATATCAATAAAGCGACAAAACACTACTGAGAAACTCAGAGTTTGTGTTCATGTAGGAGTTTTCTGTCAACATTCAATTAGATGCCAGGCAAAGTGGCTCCCACCTATAATCCTGGCATTCCTGGAGGCTGAGGCGGGTGGATTGCCAGAGCTCACAAGTTTGAGACCAGCCTGAGCAAGAGCGAGACCCCCGGCATTGTGGCAGGTGCCTGTAGTCCCAGCTACTTGGGCGGGTGAGGCAAGAGAATCACTTGAGCCCTAGAGTGTGAGGTTGCTGTGAGCTGTGACACCACCGCACTCTACTGGGGGCAAGAAAGTGAGACTCTGTCTCAAAAAAAAACAACACGGAATTAAAAATCCAAAAGTGTTTGAAATATTGAATATATTAATATGTATGTTTATGTATATTAAGTGTATTTTTTTATTATTAAAAGAACTATATTTTCTAAAACAAAAGAAATTAGTAAAAGAGTGGGACTTTTTAATACTTCTATAAATTTCTTTAATGTCTGGCTTAAAAGGAAATAGCTGGTTCCCATATCTGCTTCAGCATGCAATATGTTACAATATGTTGTTTTGGTGACTCCAAAATTTGAACGACTGGTAGTTTCTTACAGAGTTACAAGGTGGAATCTGGAACCCTACCAACAAATTTTCAGACACTGTTGGATTAAAATCCATTGACCTATCCTGAATTTTGAATAGATCTTTCACCCATACATTGTTTTGTCACATCATGTGTTGGTCTTCAGAAAATAGTGATTCACAAAGTCATGCAAACCTTCCAAATATTGACACATTTAATTACACAACATCAAAACAATCATACAGCAATCTAATCAGAAAAATCTTTAAACAGGAAGTTTCAAACTCATGGTAAAACATGAATTTTATAAAATTCTAATTTTTGCCTGAAAGCTCAAATTGTATCATTGCCAACAAATACTGTCAATTGTTAAAGTTCTGTCACTTATTATGTCATTTATTCTCAAAAAAATGTCTTCCGGATACCCAAGTCTGAATATATAAATATATTTTTTATAAATAAACATTCTGCAAGTCATTATTTCAAAAGTAAAAATGCTCTTCCATACAAAAAAAGCAACTAGTTCATCTCGCGAATTTTTTTTTTTTTTTTTAGAAACAGAGTCTCATTTTGTCACCCTTGTTAGAGTGCTGTGGCATCACAGCTCACGGCAACCTCCAGCTCTTGGGCTTAGGCGATTCTCTTGCCTCAGCCTCCCAAATAGCTGGGACTATAGGCACCCGCCACAACACCTGGCTATTTTTTTGTTGTTGCAGTTTGGCCACAGCTGGGTTTGAACCCACCACCCTCGCTATATGAGGCTGGTGCCCTACCCAGTGAGCTACAGGCACTGGCCTCCCGCAAATATTTTTTTAAGACAGCCGTCATACTCTAGCATAGGGGAGTGCTGCATGATACTCCCGTTTTGATAATATTAAAAAGACATGCACTAACAGGTCAAACCTTACTGAAATTAGCCATTTTCACTGCATCATGATAAACTTCAAATGACACTGGCATTTGCTGTTAATGTTCTTGCAAACACAAGGCAGAAAAGAAAGCTGGGACTTCACTTCTGCCTGTCTGTGCCTCATCCTGCACTAAGGCTCCCATAGGCTGCTTTGAACCATCAGCAAATGTCAACAGGGTGAAAGGGATGCTAACAACTCAATACTATTATAAAAGTTCGGATCTCACAGACTCCCAGGAAGACCCCCTCACAGACACCCTCCCCGTAGGTCTCAGGGACTTCCAGAGGCCTCCAGGCCAAACTTTGAAAACAACTGCTCTAAATCAGTCCCACCTGAATGAAGGCACAGCAGCAGCTCTACAATTTGTGCGTGGTGGAGCATCTTGAGCAGACATAAGGAACTAAGGAACGTGCCTCAAAGCTGCATTTGCACAGTAAGTTCATTTCTTACTTATTATATCTTATTACGTTTGGGTTTTTTTATTTGTTTTTTTGAGACAGAATCTCACTTTGTCACCCCCAGTAGAGTGCCGTGGCATCACAGCTTATAGCAACCTCAGATTCTTGGGCTTAAGCAATTCTCTTGCCTTAACCTCCTGAGTAGCTGGGACGATACTTATTAGAAGGGATAAATGTATATGTAACTGGACAATAATCAGTGAAATTGTATATATTATTCTGATTATAAGAATAAATAGAATTATTTCTGAACTATTGTGGACATTCTATATACATAATTTGGCCTTATTAGTAAGTGACTTCATAATCAAACTTGTAAACTAATTTCTAAAATCTAAATATAGGCTGGGCATAGTGGCTCATGCCTGTAATCTCAGCACACTGGGAAGCTGAGGAGGGTGGATTGCTGAGCTCACAGGTTCAAGGCCAGCTTGAGCAAGAGTGAGACTCTGTCTCTAAAAATAGCTAGGCATTGTGGCAGGTGCCTGTAGTCTCAGCTACTTGGGAAGCTAAGGCACGAGAATCGCTTGAGCCCAAGAGTTTGAGGTTGCTGTGAGCTGTGATGCCACAGCACTCTACCCAGGGTGACCAAGTGAGACTCTGTCTCAAAAAATAAAAATAAAAACTCAAAGTAGTGCTTAACATTTCTGCAAGGTAAAACTAAGCAGAAACAGTTGCTTAGTTTTTAAATCACCCACTTCCAGTTTAAGACTGCTAAGGTCATTTAATTGATAACCCATAAATTTTCATTCAAGTGAAACTTACCATGTATCACATTGAGACAAATGTTTATAACCATTGTACCTTCTGACTTTAACATTTAGGCCACCAAAAGATACACTGGAGGAGAATAACACAGATGCTCAAATGCAACACTCATTAATAAAGTTTTACAATAAGAAATACTGTCCTCAGATGGAACCAAGAAGCCTGTTGATCTTGGGCAAAAAAAGCTCAACAACAATAACAAAAAAACAAAAAATGTTAACTTAGGAAATGTTTAAAATGAAGCACAATGTATCTTAACACTTACGGAATAAAGCATTTTTAAGCCATTCAGTCAAATATCCTGTATTCAGTCAAATACAATATAAAATTACATTTTGAACCATACAATTTAAATCTTATAAAACCAAAATGGTAACAATGAAGGTCAACTTACTCGATCTGCTAATCCTCCAGGAACTATGGTCCTCACAACCACACCACACGATTTTCCTCCAACTATTCCAAAACCCAATCCTGAGCCGTCGTTAATGAGCTCAACGTCTTCAATATGACCCCAATGAACCTATAAATTAATGGCAAGTAAGAGCCACGGTGTCAGTAAAACCCACAGATTCTTAGTTTCCTAGCACAGTAATTACTAAAGGAACAAATCTGCAACAAATAGAAGGTTCATGCCAACAATCAAGGCAATCTTACTGAGATTTTATTTTTATTTTCAATTTTTTAATTATACTCATAAAAGTGGGTGTGAATTGGCATTTTACTGTGGTTTTGTTGAACAATTTCTTTTTTTTTTTTTTTTTTTTTTTTTTTTTGCAGCAGTTTTGGCCAGGCTGGGTTTGAATCCACCACCTCTGGTATATGGGGCTGGCACCCTACTCCTTGAGCCACAAGAAGTTGCCCCCCCCCCCCTTTTTTTTTGTAGAGACAAAGTCTCACTTTGTAGCCCTCGGTAGAGTGCGGTAACATCACAGA
This sequence comes from Loris lydekkerianus, assembly GCA_963574355.1. Taxonomy (NCBI): domain Eukaryota; kingdom Metazoa; phylum Chordata; class Mammalia; order Primates; family Lorisidae; genus Loris; species Loris lydekkerianus. The sequence goes on along the minus strand of CAUYPK010057864.1, from coordinate 34,427 downwards.
TCACAGCAACCTCCAACCCCTGGGCTCAGGCGATTCTCTTGCCTCAGCCTCCCGAGTAGCTGGGACTACAGGCACCCACCATAACGCCCGGCTATTTTTTTGTTGCAATTTGGCCGGGGCCGGGTTCAAACCCGCCATCCTTGGTGTATGGGGCTGGTGCCCTACCCACTGAGCCACAGGCGCCACACCTAAACATTTTCTTAATGGGTAATTATGTTGACTATTTTTTCATGCGAATATCAGTCATTTGTATATCTTCTTTGTAGAAGTATCTATTTGAATCCCTGGTCATTTTAAAGGACGATGACATTTCAAAGTTCGGTTATTTGTCTTTTTGTTGTTGGGCTCTAAGAGTACTTTACATGTTTTAGATGCTAGACCCTATCAGATGTAGGCTTTGCAAATATTTTCTCTAATTCTCTGTGTTATCTTGATTACTAATTTCTTTTTTTTATTTTTCATTTGATTACTTATTTATTTATTAAATCACAAACACACAGATCATGTATACATTAATGCATTTATGGGGTACAATGTGCTGATTTCATATAGAATTAGGAACACTTACATCACACTGGTTAATATAGACCTCATCTCGTTTACTTAGATTAAGATACCTACTGAGAGATAATCAGAGGGTCACTACCCTTAATGACCTCATAATCCAGCGGACGAAGAAAGTGCAACACCAATAATCAAAACACAAGGCCAAACAGTAGATCAGATGACACTGTAGTTCAAAGAGGACAAGAAACGTTTCTTCTTTTTCATCTCTGCTCTATTTCCAGCACCCTCACTTGCTCGTGGGAGGGACCGGCAGCTCTGTGAAGCTGCCTGGTGTGACGTAGCTAGAACTGGAAAGAATGAACTTGAACCCATGGAAGCCTGGCTCCAAAGCCCTTGCTCTCTAATGCTAAAACAATGTCCCTTGGGCAGCACCTGTGGCTCAAAGGAGTAGGGCTCCGACCCCATATACCAGAGGTGGTGGGTTCAAACCCAGCCCTGGCCAAAAACTGTAAATAAATAAATAAATAAATAAATAAATAATAATCTGAAGGATATCTCAAAGCCAAAACCCGTTGCTTCAGAATCATAGCATGGAGGGAAAAAGAGAAAATTTAAAAAAAATAAAAAATAAAAAAAAAAACAATGTCCCACTTTGCTCACTGTTTTTATTATGTAAACGTTGCTGTATAAATATTGCTGATTACAACAGAGAAAATGCCTATACATTAATTTGTGTTGTGACCTTGTACCGTACCCATTTTTTTTCTTTTGTCCCAGTGAATAAAAATTAAATAAATCAGTTAGCACTTAGTGTTAATGGAAAATAAGATTTATTAGCTTGCATACCAAAGATGCCAGCCAAAATTTGTAAAATGTTTCAAAGCACATCTAAGGATTCCCAAAAGAGACATACACTTTTATTCTTTTAAACTGTTAAGTATACATCCTTACATGAAAACTGCTATAATTTTATAGCATCAATAATCTACTCATAAACTCCAATTATAATTTACAAAAATTTTTTGAAATAAATAACCAACTTTTACTTAAAACATTCAACAGTAAATCTCCAATAAAAACTCTCAATTAATTTACTGGCTATAGCACCAAGGAACACATGACTCTTCATTATCAAATAAATTACACCTATTTCAATTTCACCTTTATATTAAATAATAATCTTAAATATGGAGAACCATAGAACCCTGAAAATACCAGGAAAAAAAAAAAAATCTCCAAGAAACATCTGGTTCACATACGCTAATGCAGCGTTTGGAGACACGACCATCTTTCTGGAACTATGATCAGTAGTGATACCTTCTAAGTGTCTTTATACTGTTTATAATCAATGGTATAATTCAAATTAAGTATTTTCCAAATTTGCAACTCACTGTTTCAGGAACGGTTGTCTCAGCCGGGCTGGCAGAAGAACTGGTTCTCGTGTGCACTGGCTCCCTGGCCACAACCAGACCCAAGGAGCCGGTGGTTTGTTGTAGGAGAGCAATTGCTTGCTGGTGGGAAACGTTTCGATCCAGAGGCGTGCGATTAATGGCCAGTATCTGGTCATTCTCCTTCAATCTCTGATCCCTGAATCATACAAGAAAAGAAAGTTTGGTTTTTAAACGTCTGTTACAAGTTAAGCAATATATTGTTTGATACGACTTCACTTGGTGCATTGACTCAAGTAATTACTTAATTATGTAATATTCTCTTTGGAGAAGTTTTCATCAGAGCATTTATTAACTAATTAACCAATCAGTAGTAGCACATCTCTAAACATACACGTAGATTTTAAAAGGTTAGGGTGGAGGGAGGGTAATGGGTGGGGCCACACCTACGGTGCATCTTAGAATGGGCACAGGCGAAACTTACTAAAGGCAGAATACAAATGTCTACATACAATAACAAATGTTATTTACCAATAAAGAGAAATTTACCATTTTCTTATTGGTTATTGGTTATTTACCAATAAGAAAATGCCATGAAGGCTACGTTGAACAGTTTGATGAGAATATTTCAGATTGTGTATGAAACCAGCACATTGTACCCCCTTGATTGCACTAATGTACACAGCTATGATTTAACAATAAAAAAATCCTACTGTGTTCAAAAGCTATGCCAATTCTGTAAAAATTTTAAAAACAAAAGATCCTTTTTCTTTTTTTCTTTCTTTTTTTTTCTTTTTTTTTGTTTTTGTTTTTGTTTTAGTTTTAGAGACAGAATCTCACTTTATCACTCTTAGTAGAGTGCTGTGGTGTCACAGCTCACAGCAACCTCCAACTCCTGGGCTTAGGTGATTCTCTTACCTCAGCCTTCCAAGTAGCTGGGACTACAGGCGCCCACTACAATGCCTGGCTAAAGATTCTTTTTCTTGCTAGGACTTGTCCCTTGGTTGTATTTCTACATGAATATTCATCAGTATCTGCATAGCTTATCTCTCAAATGATCCGGCCTTGCAGGTTTTGAAAGGTTTCCATTTCCTATCCATCGTGACTGAGACTTGTCAGTACCAACATCTTCTCCTCATCCTTCATCCTTCATCCTTCATCTCACTCTCTCTAGCATTTCTTCTTCATTCCCTATGGTTCTAGTTCCATCAGTCTTTGAGTCATCTCCAAATTCTCTCAAGCCCACTGCATGCTACTTATCTTCTTTATTCAGCTGAAAGTCCTGGATGAATCATGTGAGAAGTTATCAGGCTACACCTTCAGAGTCTCTTCTTGCTCTCACCTCCCAACATGTGCTCCCCTTATAAACTGCCACTGGAGTATATTCTGCTTCTTCACTTTACTGTGGTGTGGCAGGTGGAATAGTGGCCACCAAAGGTGAAGGCATCTCATTCCCTAGAGACTGCAAATCTGTTAGTTACATGGCAAGGCAGAATTAAGATTTCAGGTGGCAATAAGATTGCTAATCAGCAAATCTTAACACCATTAACATCATTGTTATAGGGTCCTCAAAAGTGAAAGTGGGAAGTAAAAGAGCTACCAGCCAGAGAATGAAGCCCAATGGTACTGACTTTGAAGATGAGTGAAGGGGCCATGGGCCAAGGAAGACATCCAGAAGCTAGAAAGGATGAGGAAACAGATTCTCACCAACATCCTCTGAAAAGATCACAGTCCTGTTGATATCTTAATTTTAGCCTGCTGAAACCCATTTTGGACTTCTGATCTCCATAAGTGTAAGATAATAAATTTGTGTCATTCTAAGTTAGTGAATTTGTGGTTAATTTTTAAAGCAGCAATGGGAAACTATCACACTGGGCAACTAATCATGGGTGTTTTATTACAGAAGATAATAAAACTATCCTAGTGGAGTTGACCTTAAAGTTGTGTCCATTAACCTCAGCTGGGACCTTAATATTTAATATTCTCACTTTCTCTCCCACCCACCTAGTAGGCTATTTCATTTCCACTATTAATAGAAATAAACTTTGATACCAATCCTCTCTTCCCCAGTCTCAGCTGAGGTCTTTCTTCCTATTTGAATAAGAAAGTAGAACTGATCAGACAGGAATTCCACAAACTTTCATCTCCATAGCTATCAACCTCATCAAAGTGTCTGACTGTACCTTCCCTCTGATTACCGTAGTTGAATCGTGTGCTCCTGTGAAGGCTAGTCTTCGCTGTGCTTCTAAAACTTTAACATGAACGCAGATGACCTGGGGATTGTCTTGTTAGAATGAATGTTCTGAGATTCTGCATTTCTGAAAGGTCCCAGGTGCTGCTGGTGCTGCTGGTCTGTGGACCTCACGAAGGATGGCAGGTACCCAGATCACTGCCCGGATCCTGATGGGGGACTTGTGCTCTTCTCTGCTGCATCAGTTTGATAAGCAGGCAAAGCTACTGGTATATATCCCATTTAAAATAATCGAACTTTAATATAACTTCCACATAGCCATATCTTGTTTTTCCCCTCCAGGGATCGTATCATTCATTTCTCTATGGAGGAAAACTTGTTGAAATTTCTACAAATATCCTCCAATGTGACTTTTCCTTTTTTCCATTTTGCCATAATTCCTCTTATCACATGCATCTGTGACCTCAATCCTTGTCACCAATTCTCAGTTTTCTGACCTCTTGCAGTCTTTTGCTCCCATCAAGATTTTTATGGTGGTTATTTCTTTTTCTCAGAATATTTTCTTGACTTACAGGACTCCACACAGTCCTGTTTTTCTTTTCTCCCCCTCTTTTTTGGTGACTACTGCCTTTTTATCACCTTCCCTGGTTCCTACTTCTCTCTGACACTCCTGGTCCCCAGGAGTGGGGACCACTTCTCTGTCTTCGGTAATACTCATTCCCTTAGGACTTTCATCCAGTTCTCTTGCATGAAATATCAGCTATTTGCTGAAGACTCTCAAATGTTTGTCGCTAGCCTCAACCTGTTCTTTGACTTCATCCAGCCATGTATATCCAACTGTGTGTTTGATATCTCAAGTTGGATCTCTGCTAATTATCCCTAAACAAAATATTTCCTGAATTTAATACTCGATACAGTCTACCCTGAACCTGTCCCCCAATTCTATTTGGCTTAGTTCAGAAACCTTGGGGTTGCCTTTGACTTTAACTTTTCTCCCTTACCTTATGTCTAATCTGTCCATTGATTGGGTCCAATCAGTATTTTTATCCTCCCTTCTGTGACCTCCATGGCATTTCCAGATTCCTTTGCCAATGGAGTCCCAGATAGAGTTTAAGTTTTGTTAATGTACTATACTTGGGTTTGATCTGGAAGGTGAAAAAAAGGCCAAATGCTGTACCATCATTCCTGGACAGGAGAGAGATGCAAATTTCTCGCCACCTTGTTGCAGGGCAACTTTGAACATCAGCTGAAGTTTCTTGCAGGTACTAATTGGAAAGCATTTGTTACTTTCTGCTTCTCTCAGTGCAAACTCCCAGGGACTCCTGAGAACTTTAGTATTCCAGACTCCTGATTTTCTTTGAAATGCTTGGCTAAACACTAACTGATACAGTCAGAAAATCACTGCCATGTCTGCAGCCAGGTTCTCATCTCTTTTTTGCTGCTTCCAGTACTGACATCTTGATCCCAGACATTAACAAGTTTCCTCTGGATTATTAGAATAGGCCCCTACAATGTGTTTCCCTGTTCCCACAGGAAAACAGACACATCTGTGACCTCAATCCTGTTACCAAGGAAAACACATTGTGGGGGCCTATTCTAATAATCCAGAGGAAATTTGGATACTCCTCTTGAGTATCTCCTGAATACAGCAGCACAGTTTTCTAAGTCATGTAGTTCCGTTCCTCTCTCTACCACCTTTCACTGTCTTCCCATCTCACTCCAAGTACAAGCCAATTTTTGTTACTGACGAGACCCTGTTACCTTGTAACACACTACATTTCCCTCATCAACTCTGTCCTTGCTACTCCAATTTTGGAGTTTCTCATACATATCACTTCTCCACCTCAAGGTTTGCTGATTTCCTCACCTCATTCTACTCTTGATTCAAATTCCACATTATCAGTGAGGACCTCCTTGAGTTTTTTCTATCTAAAATAGAAATTTCCCCCATTCACATCTCAATACAAAGTCTTCCAGGCTGCGTCCAAGACATTGTTGACTTATATTGCTTATTATCTGTCTGATGCACTACTAAGGCAAAATTTTTTTGTCTTTTTTTCCTCATCTCTGTTATCGGTAATTCTAAGAACAGTGTTTGGTATACCCTAGACTTTCAAGTATTTTTGAAATGAATAAATGAAAAATAGTGCTGATGAATTTATTAAATATTTTAATAAACATTTATCAAGTACTCATACAACTTTGGGGCTCATGAAAACATGTAGTATGTCCTGACTCAGGAGGGATGAGATATTTAAAAGAAGGATCGGGAAGTGGGCGGTGCCTTGGCTCAAGGAGTAGGGTGTTGGCCCTATATGCTGGAGGTGGCGGGTTCAAACCTGGCCCCAGCCAAAAAACTGCAAAAGCTATTCCTTCCAGTTTCAATGCAGAAAGTAGAAAACTGGGAGTGGATGCAGCTGTTTGAGAGGAAGGAGATAGGTGGAGAATGTCTTACTGTCTTCCTCCATCTCTGCTTTATCTTCCTGGCTATGTTCAAGATGACTGTGCCCCTTTTAATTCAGGTTATTTTTGATATATCTTCAAGTGCAATAAAAGTAAATGGATATGTTTGGGTTCCATATCTATTTTTAGTTCACAGGCCATTCATTTATCCATCCATCCATTCATTCATTACAAAATACCATTCAACATCTACATTGAACTGAGGTGTCATGCCACAGCAGAATATAATTGTAGAATTGTACAGTGAGAAAATAGGCACTGGATTTTTAGGCCCTGTTGCCCATCTCCAAGGAACATTTCCTACTTAACAGAAAGATATTATTGCCTAAAAAAGGTCTTGCTTTCAAATTTTAGTTTCAGTAAGGCACAGACTCGTTCATTCTGCTATTAATGTGTGTCAAAAATAGTGCTTATTTAATTCCCATTTTGAATAAAATAGTCTTGGAAAGATTTAGAATATATTTACATATTACTTGAGCAGAGTGTGATGTGAAGGCCTTGTGCTGCCTCCTCATGTGTCTCTGCTCACTTGTCAGGAATCATGTGCTGCCGGTTTGCAGAATATGGATGGCTTTTGGGTCTGAGTAGGGCAGATATTCAATTTTTATTCCGGAACCCACCTAAACAATACATATTTCATACTTAGAGTTAATACTGAACTGAGTTGAATTCAAACTACTGACCTGGAAGTGAAAGGACTCATTTTTCTTTATACCAGACTCCTAAAATATCAATTCCTTGCTACATTAAGAAAATGAGTTTTGCCAAATCTGTATTCTCTTCATGTTCTTTCTCTCTTTCACACACACAGACGCACACACATTCCTATGCATATATCACACTGCAGTTACATGTTTATAAAGGCAAGGAAAGGCAAAAATGAAAATAAAAGGTCTTTAAGAAATATTTTTCAGGGATGCAAACCAGCTAGCGCTCAGGACATGGCCATAGGCTCAGGTCTGCCCTGGATTGACTGGGACATGGGACTTCCTGTTGGTGACAGTTAGAAGTTCTTTGCAACAAGTCATGAATATAAAAACACAAAAAGCAAAAACCCATGTCATAAAGGCCATGGCGCCTTTTCACCTGGCAGGACTGATGCCGGCAGGACAGATTTTCAGATAGAATGCACAGAGGTCCAGGGAGGATCAAAAATCAAAGCAATGTCATTGGTGTTTTTGTCAGCAGTGAAGCGTGGGTTAATAAAATAAGGTACAAAGGGAAGTCATGTAGCCAAAGCAAGTGTACCACTGTAATATTTTGAAAAAACAAAGCAAAAAAGGTTTGAGTGATTTCCCCACTATTTATGTCTTTCCGGGAACACGTATTTAAACTTGTCCCATGAACTCCACTGCTTATGTGATGAGTCCCTGGGAAAAACCCCGGGGGAGGGGGAGGCCTATCACGAATACTACAGGGGTTCTCAGGACACACTTTGGAGGGAAAGTGGACTGGCTTCTGGGGCCACCGGGGCTCCGTCTCCCTCTGAATTGGTGTGTGCCGTCTCTACCCACCTGCTAATCTAGCATTCATCTCAGCCGTCACTTCCGTTCTTAGTCCTGCCTGTTGAGAACATTGCTTTTCAGAGTCACTTTTTAGTAGCACCATTTGATTGCTCATTTCCCTGTTAAAAATTTCAATTAAGTGGAAATTTTTACAGCATAAAATTAAAACCTCTAAGCAAGGCATCCAACCTTTTCTACCATCTGGCTTTAAACTATTTTTCTACCATCATGTGGCCTTTCATTCTCTTAGTACCTTAATTTTTAATAAACAAAGTGACTTTTGATATTCCTGCTTGTTGCTATTTCTGGCACACAGGTCCCTCACCCTGAGATGACTTTCACCACGGTGCTGAAATCGTACACATCTGTCATGACCACACAACATCCAAACCTTCCCAAATATCTTATTTTGCCTGAGCACACAACATCCTTGAAATCGTTCTTGCTCTTCCCAAGGGAAATATTTATTCATATTCCAGAGCCTCCACCACTTTCTATTTCTATGTATCTTACAGGACTTGCCATCTGTGAATGGTAGGGATACAACTATTAAAACAGAAAATGTTCTCAGAAGTCATATAGTAGTATATCCCGGATTATATTAGCATTGAAAATTTTTTTGTCATTTATGTAAGTATACCAACGCCTAAAACATGAAGTCAATTAAATAAATCATGCTGTTTCTCTGCGAGGGATCTGAAGAGAACTCTTTGCTCAAACTCTTTTTCTAACTCTGCCAACTTCGGTTCCTAAAGTAAGATCTCAGATGCATCTGTGCAATTATTTTGGTATTTTCCAACTCCGTAACTTGCTGCAACCCCCAGCAAAGTGACTTCCCAAGTTGAGTATTTACGGTCCAAAAGGGGTCTCCAGAGAGCCCTTCTGCCTGTGACTCAGCCGCCCTGACCTATGACTTTGCTGAAACACTTACCATGGGCTCCTTTTTATAGAAAATAAGATAATTGGGACGTTTTGGAATGTAAAAGCTCTTTAGTTGCTCTAATGGGGGCATGTTATTTGCATAAACTTTCCTACATCATATGCAAGAATGTGTTTTAAATATTAATACAGTATACCCTAAATAGATGTATATGAAAATGTATCTAACCATGTAAACTACTCAGCAAAGCAGATGAATTCCTATTTCAGTTCTTGTTTCTCTTAGTAGCAACAATAATACAATTAGTTTGCTCTGAACATTAAAAAGTACTGAAATCCACTAGGAAAAAAATAATTAAAATTCATGTTCTGGAACAGTAAAAGTCTTAGTAAAAGGAAAAATTTAAAAAAAGAATAGCTCTCTATTAAGATTTGACCTTAAAAACATGCATTGTGTGAGTACATACAATTCCAGTATGAATCACAGGGTTCATTTTATTCTTCCCCTATCTGTGAATACACAGAAAGGAGCTTTAGAAGTTTTGCCCAATACTATTGTGGAAAAATAATGTACTAAAATTTCAATATTTTTAAGTGGTTGTTTTTGTACTTACCTTGAGGGCATCTTATAAAAACACTGGGTTAAAATTTTAAGTTTTCGGTTTATTGTCCTTCTTCCTGTTTTTATCATTGCTGCGCCTTTCTCTTTAGTTTTGTTATGTATTTAAAAATCAGATTTATTTCTGCTTCCATGCCAGTCTAGGCATTAGCCCCTAGCCTCCTTGATTTCATTGTTTTATTGTTTTTCTGTATGTACAATACGGACAATGTTCCAAATGTCACAACTTTAGAAAAAATTCTCAGGGAAATATCACTTTTTCTCCGTCCCTCCCACAAGGCTTACACCAGCTTTCTAGGTAATCGATGTTGGTTCCTGGATCATCCTCCCTATGTCTCTTAACGGAGATGTCAGCTTGAATTTCCTTACTCCCTCTTCTTTCCTACACGAACGGTAACATACAGAGGTACTAGTTTGCACTTTGGTCCTTCCCACTTAACAGTGTATCTTAGAAACTGCTCTAACATCCTTTTTATACATTTGACAGTCATTTTGTTAACTATGTATTTTCCTATAGAATTTCATCCTTTCAGTTTTTACGAGTTGCTGACATATTAGGCTATGGAATCAACCTAAGTGTCTATCAAATGATACAGAACACGTGTTCCATGTACACCATGGACTAGCAGTCGGGGAACAGAAGGAAATCTTGTCATCTGAAGTGACATGGAGGAGCCTGCAGAATATTGCGGGGAGTGAAATTAGCGAGGTATTACAAGGTACATACTGTGTGATCTCACAAGCAGAATCTGTAAAACTGATCTCACGGAAACAGAAGTAGAATGTCGTTTACCAGATGCTGGAGCAGTGGGAGGGGGTTGGGAAATGTTGTTCAAAGGCTACAAAGTCCGTGAGATGGGAGGAAGAAGTTGGAGAGATCCATTGTACAGCACGTGACTGTGGTCGCTGATGCTTTGTATTCTTGAGAAAGGCTGAGAGTGGATGTCATGTGTTCTCACCACAAAACTGATAGCTAAAGGCGGCAACGCATATTTTAATGAGCTAGATTTAACGATTCCACCAAGCATATGCACTTCAGAACAGCATGTTGTACATTATATAGACATACAATTCTGTCAATTTAAAGTAAATCTGAAATTTTAAAAAGTTATTTATATGTTAGGGACGATCATGCTATTTGTAATATATGCTGCAAATGCTTTCTTCTAACTTGTAACTTGTCTTTGGAGATTGCTTATGATTTAATTTACCATGTGTTTAAAAATAATTATGTAGTCAATTTTGTTAACTGTTTATTTTATTGCATTTATATTTTGAATCATAATCTTAAATAAATTTTCTTAACAGGTTATTGGAGAACCATTGAAATTTTATATTCAATGATTTCAATTTATATTGTAATTATATGACTTCTTTTATTTCGCTATTTCAGTATCCGATACATTGGGACATTATTTTTATGTGCAGCCTGAATCACTTGAAATGTAAACTTTTTACATACTTATTTTCCTTATGTACTGTATTATTTCTCAACATTTTTTTTTTTTTTTTTTTTTTTTTTTTTTGAGATAGTCTCACTTTGTCGCCCTCAATAGAGCATTGTTGTATCACAGCAACCTCAAACTCTTGGGGTCAAGCAAAACTCTTGCCTCAGCCTCCCAAACATCTGGGATTACAGATGCTGGCCACAAAGCCTGGTTATTTTTAGAAATGGGGTCTTGCTCTTGCTCAGGCTGGACTCACACTCCTGAGCTCAAGTAATCCCACCACCTCGGCCTCCCAGAATGCTGGGATTACAAGCGTGAGCCCTGGCACCAGCCTACTTCTCAACTTTAAATTCTATTTCACTGGTTCACACGTCACGTGGCTTAGTACTACACTTTTAATTCTAGAGTAAAACGTCACAAAGTCTTCCTATCCTATTTTCAGGGGGCCTTTCCTTTTTATTATTATTAAATCATAGCTGTGTACATTAATGCAATCATGAGGTACAGTGTGCTGGTTTTATATGCAATTTGAAACATTTTCATCGAACTAGTTAATATAGCCTTCATGGCATTTTCTTAGTTATTGTGTTCAGACATTTATATTCTGCATTTAGTAAGTTTCACCTGTACCCTTCTAAGGTGCCCCTTTCCCCACATTCTTGTGCTACAATTGGGTTATAGCCTTCATATGAAAGCTATAAATTAGTTTCATAGAAGGGCTGAGTGCACTGGATACTTTTTCTTCCATTCTTGAGATTCTTTGCTAAGAAGAATATGTTCCAGCTCCATCCATGTAAACATGAAAGAAGTAAAGTCTCTGACTTGAAAATAAACTTCTCTGAAGAAGATGGGCGCACGGCCTACAGACACATGAAAAAATGCTTGTCATCCTTAATCATCAGAAAAATGCAAATCAAAACTACTTTGAGATATCATCTAACTTCAGTAAGATTAGCCCACATCACAAAATCCGAAAACCAGAGATATTGGCAAGGACGTGGAGAAAAGGGAACACTTCTACGCTGCTGGTGGGAATGCAAACTAATACGGTCCTTTTGGAAAGACGTTTGGAGAACACTTAGAGATCTAAAAATAGACCTGCCATTCAATCCTACAATTCCTCTACTAGGTATATATTCAGAAGACCAAAAAATCACATTATAACAAAGATATTTGTACCAGATGTTTATTGTAGCCCAAATCATAATTACTAACTCATGGAAGAAGCCCAAGTGCCCGTCGACCCATGAATGGATTAATAAATTGTGGTACATGTACACTATGGAATATTATGCAGCCTTAAAGAAAGATAGAGACTTTACCTCTTTCATTTTTTTTTTTTTTTTTTTTTGGTCGAGTGCCGTAGCATCACAGCTCACAGCAACCTCCAGCTCTTGGGCTTGCCACAATGCCCAGCTATTTTTTGTTGCTGTTTGGCCAGGCTGGGTTTGAACCTGCCACCCTCAGTATATGTGGCTGACGCCCAGGGACCTTTCTTCTTGATTCACTGTTTGCTTGGTAATGATAAACTTTCCACTGACTTCCAGAGTTCTGCTGGAGGTGGTCCTGCCAGGCCCTGCTCTGTGGGAGGAGTGAGAGCTCAGAGCCACCTACTCTGCCATATTGCTTACATCACCCTCTCTCTTATTTTTCTTCCTCTCTTTTTTTAATTAAATCATAGCTGTGTACATTAGTGCGATCATGGGGCACCATGCACTGGTTTTATAGACCGTGAATACAAAGAACATGTCTCCTATCCTTTTAATCTTTTTTTCTCCTTATTATTTGAACTTTGCAGGACACTTACTTTCAGCTTCCTTCTTATCCCTTAACTGCGCACAAATACCCCCATTTTCCAGTGGCTTATTTTAATTCAATGTAGGACCCTATTTCTCTTTCTTATACTCGTCTGCCAGACCCTCACCCCCTTCTTGGCAAGGGCCATGGGGAAAGATGGACAGACAGCACCATGGAAATCAGAGGCTTATTTTCTGCTCAGGATTAATTAGTACAGCATTCTCTGTGCACAGTTATTTTGAGGATATGAGATTTATTTGGTTTTGTTTGTTATTATTTTTATTCCCCACAGAGTTTTGGAGCGTTCAGATGTAAGTGGTTGCCATTATCTCACCAGAAGTTCTCCAAATGATTTTTAAAACGCATGTGTAAATGGCTCAATATTAGAATAAATTCAGAAACTGGCTACTGTTTCATAGTTTTATATCTTATTTTTTCAGGACAAATGCATTTACTAGACCCACAAATTGCACGGTGTGGTGCTCAATACAATAGTCTACCTCCACATTAGAACATGCAGGTTGTTCTAAGGAGGCATGAAAATAGTGAGGCCAGAAGAATGTTATTTTTGGTTGATGTATCCATGCTATTCTCAGAAGGACAAATAAATATGGAAGAAGGAAAGAAACAGTGAGGTTTTACTTTAAGAGAGCTCTACAGACAAATAGATTAGGTTGTCGTCTGGAGTGCTATTAGACATTCTTATTTAAGCAATAGGTACTTAGGGTCAGCAAAAAATTGTACAGTTTTCTTATAGCTCTGCACTGAGATAATTCCACTATCTCTGAAGTAGAAGATCACACCAGGAAATTGCTTAAAGGTGCTATTATGTTCTCATTTGTATTCCACTTAATCAACAAATAGTTTACTGTTCTTCAATATGTCTATAAAATTTATTATGTGTTGCAGCAACATGAGGATCTCTCAGATGCATTCTATGCCTTCTGTGAGTTTATAATCTAATTAAAGAAACCTAAATTAAAAGTTCTCTGTTAAAGCATTAAAACCTGCTTCAGAGCAAGTGGAATTAAACGTCAAAATCAGTTATGACGCTCCTAAGTGATTCTGTTCAGAAGAATCAGATATTAATGAGATATTTGGGTAAATATGCAGGAAATGGAGTGTGATACTAATTGAAGGATATTGAGGGGTTTAATTGCAGGAAGAAATGAGGAAGGGGATTGTTGTCTTGAATTGATTAGTAGTCTGTTAGTGCAAATAAACTTGTATACAATAAACAAATTAAATTTAAATTAATCCAATAAGAAAATAAATGACTTACTTTTATTATAATCATAGATAGATACAGATGTTTCATAATTTCCAGGAAACCCAGAAATTCTCTGAATTTGAGACCTGGAGGCGGAGGTCACACCATCAGAAACGTGTGATCGTCTGGATCACACTCTCTTTTGCTGCTTGGATTTCTCCTGCAGTCTCTGCAAAGAGGCTTTATTGTTTTGCTTCCCTGAACACTTGCATGTCTTCATTTTTGGCATCACATTGCCGGTGCTACAGAGGATTTCAGGCTATACTCCTATCAGCTTTCCCAGACCATACCAATCAGGCCATCCAATTGGTTGCAAAAATCTTTCTGTCCCACAATGGTCAGCACTTAATCATTTACTTGAAGACTAAGGTCAGTCTTCATATCATAACCTCCTGGGGTTTATCTATTCAATGTACTTCTACCCCCCAATGAAACAGCCTCAAAGCAAATTCAAGAAGTATCTTTTATTTCATGTCTTCGTCCTTCTCTCCTTATGCTTTTTGAATGATTTACCCATCACATAAGAAGCATCGGAATTTCAAGCTGTGTAACGAAACGAGAGTGTGAGGCCTGAACAGCAAGCACTAAGCCACATTTGTTAAATGCTTTTGGATGGAACTATTTTTACCACAAATATAATACTAAGAGGTAATACTATTTTTTAAAGACAAAACCAACTACTCAGTCTGTATTTGGATATCAGACTACACACAATACCAGAAAAAGTCTGAATTCTTATTTCCCATAAACTATCCTTTCATCTTGGAAATGTGGCATTGGCCAGAAATGCTCTGAGACAAAATCACAAAGGGCGAATAGTTGTTCTAAGGTCCCCGATAGCATTTTGATTCATTTTATTCCATCCTAAACTTTTTCCTGTTACATCCCAATACTCTAGGAAGAATCTTTTTTCCATTGGTTCAATTCCCCTTGGCCTGCCTGACTAAGCGTATGTCATTTTTGTTTCTTTTTTCTTTTTAACAGAAATGATTTTCCCTTATTACTCAAGGGAGTGTCAGTATTATGAAGTGATAGGCGATTGTGGTGTCTCCATCATGATAACTTACTGAAAACCACCAATATTCTTGTTTCCTAACTTAAAGGATTTTGTTGAATGTCAGACCTCAGTCTTTTCTTCCATTGTTATAATGCTAACTGAATAGGAATGCTCTAAAATACTTCAGGGGTTTCAAGAAGACAAGAAAAATGTATTTACAAGTCTCTAACATGTTGTCTGGAACATAGCAAGTAGCACATAGTTCCATTACCAGTTTTATGGAAACTAGTAATATGTAGAAGATTCCTATGGAAGAGTGATTCGACCTTGGAGAACTTTTAGATGGTCAAGTAGCACAGAGAAGATACTTTCGTCCACCAGCTTCTTAATTCTGCTCTATGCCTACCTCCTCTAACCTGTCTTCTGTCAGGAACTTCATCCATCCCTCTCTTAGTTTTGTCTTAAGTATCCTGGTTTTTGGTAAAATTTCCATTTCATATGAATTTCTCTGGGAAACCATTGGAGTTCCTTCCTCACATCTTTGTGATTTCATAGCAGAGTTGAATCTCAGTACTCACATTTAGCATACAGATAAGAGAGCCTTCTTCAGTCCTCCACAGCTTCCATTATTTTCAATTGCAAGGTCAGAATAATAGTAACTGGATGGCTGTCAACCTGGAGTTTCTCTGCCTCTGTCCCCTGGAGGAAGCTGCTGCTACTTTATGAAGTATCAAGGGTTTTGGTGTTCAGCTGTACCTCTGTCACACGGGTGTTCACCAGGTGCAATTGTTTTTATGTGATGACAGCTTCTAAAGAGCTACCATTTTGCAACATCATCTGTTTTCACCTACATATAAAACAGATGGTAGCCCTCTCTGATAATTCTCTGCATATGAAGCTGTGCAGTTATCCTTTCAGAGAAATAGGATATGGTGCCTCCTAATGTTATCTCAGACTCCTTTCCCAGCAGCACACAATCCCATAAGGGTCCATTTCTTCTCTACGGTTTCCTCCTGGGGTAACAGAGACAGAAGGACTTGGGTACTAACAAGGGCAACAGATGACGAAAGGGGAAGCTACCAATGGAAAAAAATACTTTACAAACCCCAGTGTGGTCCACGTAGAACACAGTATCCCTGAAGGCTGATATTCACCTCTCTGTCTCTTAGGCCATGTGTATTCATTTAGCACTAAGTATGTGATGAGAACAAAGGCTGTAAATCAAAACCAAGCTCCATTGCTAACTGGGTGACCTTGGGTACATTTTTACTGTTCCATGTTTCATTTTTTCTCATCTGTAACTTTCTCACAGGCTAATTGCTATGATCTATAAAGATAGAAGATAAGTTATATAACACGCTTACAATCTGGGCGTATGTTAACAGTAAATCCTTAGAAATGTTATATACCATTACAAAAGTTTAAATTATGCATCCAATTACTTAACAAACTACTTAAGACTGTTTTTATTCCCCCACAGTTCCACAGCCACATAGAGTTGCATATGCTCTAGTGTGCATATGCTCACACAGGGCTCCAAATAACAATCCAATGACCTTTTTAATGATGCATATATGTATAACATAAAATTTGTAAAACATTTTTGAAATAGATAATGACATTGATAAATCAGTCATTTAACTAAATCTGATATTAATCCTATATAATTCCTTCTTTTTCTAGAACCAGTTGTAGATCAAACCTCAACAAATCAACTAAAGTAGCTACATCACTTTGACGAGCAAATGATGACTGCCTGCAATTATAAGTAAGTAGAAAACGCAAATAAAGCTATTGATGCATTATCAGCAATTGGGGGTGAGGGGTTGGTTTTAGCAAAGGGTAAAGATACAAGGCAATTAATTGAGTGTGCTAGCCCTGAATAATTACGTGAGTGTAAGAAAGTAAAAATTATGTTTTCTGGAAAAACATGGGAAGGTGAAGGCACTTTTAAATGTATCTAGAACTGTTGTCAGGCTAGCTGTTTTTTTCCTAGTGTCTTAAGTTTAGATTTGCAAATTAATTTCATACGAGAGCATATGGAACGGATCGATAATATTTACGAAACAATGAGGCATCTATTTAAGGCCAAGACTAAGAGGATCTGGATTGACTCCTTCTTAAAACAAGTGACAATCAGGACAAGATATATAAAGTTTTCAAGGCATTTGACACCAGGCAATTCAGGGTGATAATCTATGAGAAAAAGAAAACCAAAAGAGGAGAATTTTATAATTGCCCCAACTTAATTTCCTTATAAGAATGTCTACATCATGCTTTCAAACTGATCAAACTGTGTATGTTAAACATACATTGTTTTATGACAATTGTATTTCAAATGTTAAAAATGATCAAGTGAATACATATCAAACATCTCTCCCATGTTCCGTCCTCACTCTAATTCTATAAACTGATCCACTTTGGCCACATTATTTATATGCATTTCTCCTTTGGGTACTGAGAAGTTTGGCCAGTCCAATTTCATGACTTGCTCCAGCTGAGACAGCTAATTGAGGGCCGATTCACATTCAAATGAGGTAGAGGCTGAACTTTCAATTGTAACCTAAATTTTTAAGGTTTGTATCTATAGGCTGACTCTATCTGAATAGCCTGTGAAACTGTCAAAATGTTGATTTTTATTTTCTGCTTGAGGCCTGCTGAATGTTGGGGTAAAGTTAGGGTTCAAATCTCAGGAAGTACCTGCATGTTTAGCCATTATTCACCTGAATCCTCTGTGTGCCAAATTCATCAGGTCATTCAGGACATGTTTTGCTGGTTCTTCAGTTGTTGTTTGAAAAGTATACATAATGTTTGATGTTTGTAATAAAGCTATGCTTTAGTCCATTTGTTTTGGTATAACAAAGTAATTATAAAGAACAGAAATTTATTCCTTATATTTTAAGGCTGGAGAGTCCAAGTTCAAGGTGTCGGCTCTGGTGTCTGGCAAGGGTTGCTCTCTGCTTCCAAGGAGGTGCTGGGAAGCTACATCCTGATGGAAGGGCAAGAGGGCACCCTTCAACCTCTAGCCCTTTCTTAGGGTGTTAGTCTTATTGATGAAGGCTGTGCCCTCATGACTTATTCTCCTCTCCTAGGCCAGAGCTCTTAATACTGCTGCATTGGGGATTAAATTTCAACGCGAATTCTGGAGGTGGTACAGTCTTTAAAACCTTAGGAACCTGTGCTAAAGAGGAGCTTTTTATTAATGCCATCGTCCCCTCGTCACCTCAGTTGTGAGCTTATGAGGCCCCCTCATGCTCCTGCTCACAGAAACATCAACCTCTGTGATTTCTTTTTTTTCTTTTTTTTTTTTGGTGCCCTCCATTCATGGGACCCTGGTGACATTTTGCCAAAACAAAGACAGTAAAGTGCTCAGCCTAACCCTGAGTCAGTGGGTCATTTCCATGTGCCTTTTGTATATTATTCATCTGCAGTATGTCGTTACCCTTACAGAAAGCTCTGGTAAGTATTTCTGTTTTAAAAGGAAGAAAGGACATCAAACTCTTAACATAGGCATCTGCTATTGTTTCTGCCATTTTTGGTGAACTGTTGGGTAAAGTTATCTCTGCCTCTGAACTTTTTCATAAATAAAATGATAGCATTGCATCTGAAATATGCTGTTCAGTATGGTAGGTATTAGCCATGTGTGGCTATTTCAATTTGAATTAAATACAATGAAAAATTCTGTTTGTTGTTTGTCCAGCCACATTTTTGTTGCCCAGTAGCTGAATTTGGCTAGTGAATATATTGAATGGTGAAGATTTTATAATATTTCCATTTACAGAAAGTTCAATAGGTCTGCATCCACTGGTCCACCATCCTATGTTGTCTGATAATTTATGTACATAAATGTTATATGAAATTTCTCATGTCAGTGGCGGGTGCCTGAATTCCAAGCTACTCAGGCAGGAGGATCACTTGCACCCAAGAGTTTGAGGTTGCTGTGAGCGAGGCTGATTCCACGACGCTCCAGCCTGGACAACAGAATGAGATTCTGTCTAGGGAAAAAATAATTTGCATACCAGATGGAAACATGTTTTTTCCCCGAATCTTTCTACAATTATTGTGTGCAAAGCACATTGAGATCAGCATAGAAATATACTGTCAGCTTTAGTACTGAACTGCCCCCAGGATGGTAGTATAACAAAAAACATATTTAATTATCAACAATTTTTCCACTTTCTGTTGTTTAACACTCGTAGAGGAAAAAAAGAACATTTTTTCCTTCTTATTTCTAGCTAATAAAACTCATTTTCTTTCAGCAATGCTTCTTTTGGTTTTGAAAATCACTCCAGTCAATCTTCAGGCTTCATTCAGGAGACATGCACACACGCGTGATACCCATGTGCTTGAAAATATAAAAATTCTGACCAGTCAGAGGTGATCATAGTGGAAGCATGTGCAAAAATCCTAACTCTCTGTTTCCAAAAATACCATTACTGGACTATCAAGACCATCTAAGTTGACAGAAAAGTACAGATTCCTATGGCTCAATTAAAGAAGGCAGAGTCAATGGAGATGATGTCTGGAAACCTGGATATTTCCCAGATGACTTGGATCAACATTAAAATGTGATACTGTGATCTAATCGATTGGAATAAAAATGGCTGATTTTGAAAATAGATTTTAGGTTGTTTTCTGTACATAAGTCTCCTTGTGCTCATCATTGCAGTAAAATGACCATGATGATTGTATTGGAAATTAGTAAGGATACTTTCCTGTGAATGTGAACTTGTGTGTCTGAGTCTTCCTATTGTCATCTGGGGAAGAGGACTCTTACTTATTCAGTGATATATATATATATATATATTTTTTTTTAAAATTATTATTATTATTATTATTATTATTATTATTTTCTAGAAGAAGAGCCCCAGGCAGGGAGACACCACTCTGGCTTGTTTTCCTTTTTCCAGATGACCCTTATGAGAACTGAAGCAACATAACACTTGGTTTAGGGGATTTCTGAGTTCTGAATAAGCACCCAAGCTGCCCACCAAAAGTTCATGGGTTTGTCCTACCAAAGTGCAGCTGGATACCCTGTTGGTTTAGCCAATTTCCTCTCTGGCTTTTACAAAACCAGACAAGAGTTCAGAGGAGACCCATATTCTAAAAGTGTGCTCCTGTTAAAATGTATGATCGATACTTCTATTAGATCACATGAGTGATATTAAGCCAGGTGTCTGTTGATTAATTTAAAAATTGTAAGAAGTCTTTCCTGTTCTCGTTCTGCAATCTTTCCTTTTCCTTAAAGGGTGGTATCATTTAATACTATTTAAGAAAATTTCAAAATGAAATTCCGAAGGTCTCTTCTACGAAATCCCAAATTCCCCTACTACATATTAACTCATTTGAAGCATCTACTGACTACTGATTATATATGACAAGTAAATGGAATTAGATCATGTCACTAATTTTACTTGAAGAAACTCAATGTTGCATTATGAGATAGGAATACAATTTTAATAGTTAAAATAATAAACTATTTTGTAAAAGCTTCAAATAATTAAAAAAGTATGGCATACATGGCCTCCTGAATAATAGGACCTCAATAAGAGTTAAATGAATAAAAAATAATATAACCATCAAAAGTCCTTGATGTATAATTCTTTTTTTTATACTTGGTTTCTAAAATGATCAAAGTCATCCAAAAGTTTCCAACATCTCCCAACAATGAGATGTAAGTGAAAAATGATACCATTTCTGAAATTCAGAAAAATATGGTCTTCCTGAATCACTGGAAATTTCCAGTGTTGATAGAAATTCTGAACTGAAGGCACAAAGGCACATTACTTATATTTGTCAGTGAGTGATGACAGCTCGGACAACTACACGGCATCATCTCTGGTCAACTGTGCATAAGCTTAGTCAAGGTCGAGTTTTGCAAAGACTTTCATCCCACAAGAGCAGCAAGGCCAAGAATGAGTCCTGGCACTGGGCTTGGATAGACATGGCCAAAGTTTGAGTCAAGGTGTGGTTCCAGTACCGCAGTCACCATCAATCAGCAGGTAGAGTACAGAACAGTTGGATACCAACTCCGCAATAAAGTAGGTGCCACAGTATTTCAAAGGCCCTTTGCCATAGTGATTGATTATACTATATACAAGATTTAAAGACTAGAGTCTTTCCAAAGACATGGAATTCCTCCTTCAGAGAAGTTTTAATCATAGTCACAAATAGAATGTGAGACCACCCTAAGAATTAGTGAATTTATTCATACTACCAGAAAGCTGTGTTTAAGACAAGCAGAGGATTAAGACAGGACGCAGTTGGCTTGATAGTTCCAAGTACAAGGAGGTATCAGCACTCTCCTCCCATTTTGTTTTGTTAAGAATAAAGATACAATAGATAGATAAAATATAAAGGACCCTCAAAATACAGTTGAAAAGAAGATTGACTTTAGAGTCACCTGAATTTGAGTACATTAAAGGTCCTGCATTACTCACAAATGACTTAAGCTTCTCTGATCTTGAGTTTCCATTGCTGTCAACAGGTTCAGTTGTAAAGAAAATGCATTCTCACTACTTGTGTAAAGTATCCTTTGGGCCCACAGGGGAAAGTGAACTAGAGAGGGAATATTAGATTATTCTGTCATCTCTTTCTTTCATCTGACAATATCCTGTTGATAATTGCTCTCTTTTATTTCTCCTGATCAGCAGAGGCATTCAGAGCAAATGTAAACTTTAGTACTTCTGTACCTCTCTAAATTTGTGCTTTACAAATTTTTTTATGAGGGTGGGGGTGCGTTCTTAGGTTTTCCTTACTTTTCTCTCCAGATGTATATGTGTGTGTGTGCGCGCACACGCATACATCTACTTTAGTATTTTAGGTGTTTCTTACTGGAAAGAGACTTTCAGTCTATTCTGTCTGCCATCATGCTGAACATGAAAGTCCTGAAAAATAGACAGTATTCCATTTATAGATTTTAAAGATAGCTGAAAGCATGAAATCCACTTTAGACAGTTGCATGAAAATAATTTTATCTGTAAAATATGCAGCTTTGGTTATTGCGTAACAATGAAAACATATAAATCTGTAAATTTGTTCTTTATAAATTTTTACTTTTTAAAGAATTAAAGGCAGATTATTTTATTCACAGGTATTTTAGAAGCATCTATATTGACAGTCTTTATACTGCACACTCAGGATTTTCTGGGAAACAAGCTAAAGACTGCCTCTGTCTACATGAAGCTTACAGTGCAGGTGGGCTTATAAACATGTGCTTTGATACGACATAATGAGGGGCTATGTGGACAGAGTGGGAGAGAGCTGTGGTGCATGAGGGACAATTTCCTTAATCTTGGGCATCAAGGAAGACTTTTTGGGGTGTGGAACAACTGAATTCCTCTTTAATAAGGAGTAACAGTTTGCCATAATGAAATAACGATGTGAGAAATGCAGCAGAGGCAATTCTCTCCTTATATGCAATAGAGAATCATTGAAATGTTTCCTCACTTGAGTAAAAATTTAGAGGAAATACTTTCTCTGTAGTAATATTTAATTTCCAGTTCTCTCACTAAAACAAAGGGACATTAGTCAGGTTTTGTAAGAAAGCAAAATGAAGTACACTTTGATGAAATGTTCAGTGGGCAAATAATTCATTTATGTAAATTATTTCACCCCCAAAAGAAGACCCACTCATGTAATTCTTTTCTTTTTGAATTTTAGATGAAATGAACCAAGACCCAATTAGCTAAGTCATCTGCCAAAGTCAAGCTCTTACCCAACCAGGAGAGGCAGAATGAGGGGCAGGTTTTCTGACTCCAAAGCTGATGGAGTATCAAGCAGGCCTCTCAAGAAATTCTTTTTCAGAAGTTTACTTTTGCTTTCGGCATTTACTTTCTTTATTCAAAATGTGAATAGATCTATATTACTTTGGCAATTGACCCCTAGGCATTTCAATTTTAGTTAGTCTCTATTACTTGTAATTTTTCATCTTCTTGAATATGCTGACACAAGAATTCAATCACTCGGTTAGACTCAGCTGAATGCTGAGCATTCTTTGAAAATACAGTCTTAATTTTTCTGATTATTCATTATTTTAATTCAATCATGCAGTATACCTGGTTAGTTCTTCAATTAGAGTCCAAACCTTGACATTGACAGAAGGCCTCAAAGATCTTCCCTCATCTCCTGCTTTGCTCCATCATTCACATTCCATTTCTCCCCTTGATCTGCTGGCAACTTCTCATCTGTACAGCATCATTCATATCTCTACGGCTCTATCCATGGTAGACACCCATGGTAGACTTGGTCCTAACACGACCTTTTTTGGGGAATCCTTTGTGAACCATTTCCGCCATTTCTAGACAGAGTTGATCCTTATATCTGCACCTTACTGATGTGCACATATAACATTAATATATGACCTTTTTTTTTTTTGCAGTTTTTGGCTGGGGGCAGGTTTGAACTTGCCACCTCCGGTATATGGAGCCAGCGCCCTACTCCTTTGAGGCACAGACGCCACCCAATATTAATAGATGATAGATTAAGAAAAAAGCACTTTGGTATTGTGCCTATTATCACAATACCTACTATGGGCATATATAGTGGGTTAGGTACTAAATAGTGTTTGCAAATGCATAAATGAATGAATGCATGAAAATACAAATATGTAGAACAACAGATACTTATACATCCTATCAGTGAATATATTTTGGGGATTTTTTAATGAAATTGTAGGAAAATTTAAAAGACTGTCTTCTATTCTACCCCAGGTTCTTTTGAGAAAAAAAAAAAAGAAAATGAAATGAGCGTGAAAAGAGAAACACGAAACTAGAAATTTCAGTATTACTAACGCATGTTTAGCGTAGCGACATTATGCCCCTTAGGTTAAAGTATGAGAATTGCATATCTTGTCAACAAAAAATAAAATCTGCAGATCTTTAAAATGTTTGAGATACAAGACTTTCTCAAAGATATGTAAGTGTAGTGGGAAAAGACCTTTTTAAAGATAGTGTCCCCCAAGGAAACAACCATAAATCCTAGAAAGGAAAGCTTTCTTGGGGAGATAAGACAGGTTGAAAGAAGGCTTTTTTCTAAGAAAGGAATTTTACAAGGTCCGGAAACAAAAAAGGAAACAAAGCTGAGTAGCTAAAGAAAAGTACGGTGAAAGTGAAAACGCTTGCAAGACTAACATTAGAAAAGGCAGATGAGTGAACGCTCGCTAGATGATGACGGCTTGAGGCACTAGAAGTGTGTTGGATAAGCGCAGGAGGTTATGCAAGATCCCATGCTAATCATGAAAATGTCACTTAGTAGATTTGTGTCCTAATTCTTCTTCAATACCTGGTCTATGAAAGTACAGATGGCAGCTCAGGTCCCCTGCTCTGGAGTCGACAGTATTGTTTGCCACGTCCCAGTGCACAGAACTGCTATACAGGTTAATACAGAATTTTACAGATGATTTTGGACTAGAGAATCAGTTTAAATAATTTTAAATAATCCTGTTTGAAATAAATATGCTTTCACAGATTGATATCACAGGGTGCTCAAGTCATAGATTTGAAGCCACACGGTAGGTGATTAACAGGTTGCATTAAGCTCCTGTCAGTCAGTGACGACCACACCAGAGGTAGAACTGTTCAGTCACTTGGAAATCACTGAATTAAGTTTCTGGGTTTAGAGCCTTGTGGCCTGGTTCAAATCCCAACTGCATATTTACCAGCTATCTGGACAAGTTGAACTAAACGTTTTATGCTGCATTTTTCTTAACACTGAAGTGGAGATGATGTTAGCACTTACTATATGTAGTAATTTTGTAGTACTAAATCATATAAAGTGCTGAGAACTGTGACAGACATGTGATGAGTATTGTTATTACATTACAAATACTAATACTAATAAAGAGTTGGAGTTGGACTGGGAAGCGCAATTGGTAAGTAAAGGGAATATTCCTATTGCTGTAAAAGGAGAGATAGAAATGACAGGGCAGCAAATTAAGTTGTAAGATAAAACATTTCAATAGTACTTGTACTACGATGAGTCTGTCTATGACAAAGATGGGCACAAACTGAAACTCTGTAAAGCATTTTAATGCCCTACTGCTCCCCTTTCTACCTGTCAACATCCCACCCATTTTTCTGATCCACTTTGCATGTCCTTGAAGATATGCAGGACATTTCCTCTCTGTGCCCAAACCTGCTTTCCAGCAACATGGACACATTTTCTATTGGGCATTTATGGCTTTGTATTGTATTGTATTGACTGTTTTTTTCCTTCTCCCACACTCTGCCCTGCTGGTCCCAATGGAGGGTGTTCTGCAATGTCATTTTGGGTTTTGATGACTGGGGTCAGGGAAGCTACTGACTCCAGTGGGTAGAGGCCATGGATATTGCTAATCATCCTGCAATGGACAGGACGGCCCTCTGGAAAAAGGGTTTCTCAGTCTACTATGTTAATCGCACTACTCTGAGAAACCCAGGGCTAGATTAGAGCCATTACTGAGGGCAGAGGAAGTGTCTTGTTCATCTGTCCAACACACAG
The DNA here is from genome assembly GCA_963574355.1 of Loris lydekkerianus. NCBI lineage: Eukaryota > Metazoa > Chordata > Mammalia > Primates > Lorisidae > Loris > Loris lydekkerianus. Next base: position 8,884 of record CAUYPK010057864.1, on the reverse strand, counting down.
ATGATTTTTCAATAAAGATTTGTTGAATTTTTGAATATATATTCAATCACATAATTAATGTCTTTGAGAAAAAAATGTTCTTATATGGGCTATTTCAAGCTATAAAAATGTCTTATAGAAGACATAGATCTAAACGTGCTAACACACAGGAGTGATAAACAAAATTTTCAATCATATGAAGAGGATGGTGTGGGCGATGCAGGGGCAAGGAACAGGCTTGAACATCCAGTGCTGTTCTGGGGCAGCTGGAGACCACTCAACCGCTGAGTCCTCCCTCTATGCTACCCGGTACACACCCACTTAAGTTGTTTCCCAAATGCATTCTAAAAAGCACTGTCTTTTCAGAAGTGTCTATTAAAGAAGGGGTATTTTAAGTTACAGATACTGTAATGTAAATAAAAGAGGTCTTCCCCTTATGAGGAAGAGAAGCAATGTTATTAGGTTTGGGGCCCAGAAAAATCTGGGCCTGAACCACCATTATCCTCTTATTAGAATTTTTTTTTTTTTGACCACTAGTTTTTAACGTACTATCCCAAAAGGAATGGCAATGCATTGTGTAAAGAATAATTTTACCCCTGACCTTCCATTTTTTCTTTTACTACACTGCCACACATGATACTGTTCATTCATTTGATAAATTGGCTTAATAAGGCAGTTAACACATCTAGAAATTAAATGAATGAAAATTTTATTCCTTATGAAAGGTAAAAATTCTCTTTAAATTATCTCAGCATGCACCATAGCAGTGTACTTTATGATAATTAAGTTACATATTCAACATGGATCACTGGGTCTTTTTTAGGAATTGAAAATTGGTTTTGAATGATTTTTCCTCTTAGAGAATTATTATATTTTCTGTTAATCACAAATTTAGGAACCATTGCATAGTTCTTAGGGCTAGAATATCATGCTTCATTTCTTCATTCAGCCTGAGTCAGATGTCTCTCCAATGAACCAGGCATTTAAATGCAAAGTTTTCAGTGGGAATTTCTTAATTAGCTTTGAATAAAAGACAAATATTAGTCTCTGCTGTGCCCTCCTCTTTATTCAGTTAAAGTTAAGAATTTCCAATATTAAACAAAATCATTGTATATTTGATATTTGAGCTCTCTAGTTCATTAAGTTGATAATGTAGGACATAATATGATTACTACTTCCAACTCAATGTAGTTAGCATTCATTTAAATTACATTTCTTTAGAAATTTGTGAAACCTCACTTCATATAAGCATTTCTTTATTGTATAGTGAAGAATAAAATACTAATGGGTGACAATAATAGAATTTCTATGTGTTAGATTTCCATTATTAAACATGGATGGCCCAAAAGAGTTTAACTTTAACCCAAAGAAACGTGTTCACCTTTCTTTTAGTTATCAAAACCATTGTTGAGATTTCCCAAAGAAGTGTACCTTATATTTAATGTATTCAAATTTCAACATGTGAATGCTTTATATTTTTCTACTTTCAACAATATAGTTCAAATTCTTCTTTCCCACGATCCTTCTAAGTTTCCTCTCTCTCCTGACCCCAAAGATTAGAATAAACTCTACATTATGTTTAGAGTGCATCACACTCAAATTCCCTCCTTCTCCGTGGTCTACTGACTTCAAATCTAGTGTTCTTTACAATAAATGTGATTTGTTGAATAATAAAAACACATATGTGGTAAGACAGTAAAATCAAGATCAGAAGGTGAATGCCAGATTCCACAGAAGAAGGGAAGAAAGAGAATCTTCCCAGACACAGTCCACAGCGTCTTTTCCGATTGGTGGCTTATCACTGTTGCTGGGAGGCCTCCATTTGTTTCCGTCTGTGTGGCTTTTACATTTCTTGATTATTGTGTATCTCAAAACTTTCATAGTGACCAACATATGTGAAATGTCTCCCCACTGGATTGCTTGATTTAGCTTCTCAGCAGCTGTGACAAGTGCAGGTACAGAACCTTCCCGTGGATCTCCTTGTCTGTTACTGAAAATTTTATTTCTAAGAGAGAGACCTTCCTTCCCTTTGTTGCTGCGTTCTGAAAGAGTTTACAGTAAGTTCATCAAGACACAAGTTGTATTTTGATAAAAAAAAAAAAAAAAAAACATTTACATGGATGTTTATAATTCTTTAATAAAGTTTGAAGACATATCATTGAATTTTAATTCAAAGAGGACAGCAGTAATCTCAACTGCAAAATGAATAAATGAAATAGAAAGCTAGCAGAATATCTCCTTCCACAACATGTTCGGATAGCAACACATTTTACCCCGTAGAGCCATTAGTGGTCAAAAACACAAATTTAAATTAAAAATGACATTCTTTTCAGATGTTTACTCTCTCTGTAAAAGTTGTTAGTATGTACTACTTTTTTTGCAGTTCATCATAAGTATAATAAACAAAAATCATAATACAAGTGATGGCTCATCAATAATATGTGATGTTTTAACATAAATGAACTAGTATACAAAATAAAGGGGGATTCATTTAATGTATTTATCAATTAGTTCTTACTAGGAGAAGAAATATAGTTATTATTTTCATAAATATTAAAAATCAAACACTGGTCAGCTAGCCCATGGTTTGTCCCATACAATCTTTATCATTAAGATTAGCACAAAGACAAATAAACCCTTAGTTCAGGTTAAAGACTTTTGTCAAGCCAATTCTTTATAGAACTAATTTATAGAACGTATGCGATTTAAATGTTTTAAAATAAGATTACATTTCAGCAGTGACCTCTCAGTCAACCTCTCATTTTCTATGTCATTTTATGACCAGCAGATCCAATGACATTATTTTTCAGATTAAAAAGCTTCATTAATGTCTCAACATGCAGTGAAGTCTTCTCTACGTAGAAAGTTACCTAGAAGTCAAGGTCCTTGGCCATTTAGATGCCTTTGATAGAAAGACATTTATTTTATTTATCACAAATCCAATAAAAATAAAGCAACCTCATTAATTATGAAATTAGACATTCAACTATATGGATTTTAAGGTTTGTTCAGAGGGTCATATTTAAATGTACGGTAAACATTAATATAATTGCTTGTGTTACTTGGCTTTCTGACAGTCACATCTAGGTAAAGTTTTCCAGGTGGTTATTTTGTTTTCAACTTTCTTCTCCAGGGCAGGTCACTGGACGACCCTCCCCCCGTGTGGGTGGGTACAGTGGACTGACTAGGGGCCAAGATAGAACGGACAGGCAGAGCGAACGTGATTTCACTGTCTTTTGGGGCTGGGGCACCCTTCTTCTCAGCCCTTGGACAGCAGAACCCTAGCTTCTTGGGCCTTCTGGCTCTGGGGTTTGCTCCAGTGGCCCTGGGTCCACTGGCCGGCCGTTTGAGAGGCACAGATTCATGTTTCCTGGTTCTGAGGCTGTTAGACTTGAGCTGAGCTACCCTGCCTGAGTCCCTGAGTGTCCAGCTGGCAGACGGTCTATCATGCACTTCTCAGCTCCCGTAATTCTCCTAGTAAAGCCTCTCCTTTGTTTCTGTCCATGTGTCTATTTTATTGGTTTTCATCTCCCTGGAAAACCCTAATAAATAGGTCATATAAATAAACGTCACAGAAAAAACTTGAACATATATTACTATGTGAAAGAAGTCCATTTGGAACGTTGACATATGATGTTATTCCAATCATAGGAATTCTAGAACAGGCAAAACTATGGAGCCAGCCAGGGGCTGGGGGAGACAGAGGTGAGCAGGTGGGGCACAGAGGGTCTTTACGGCAGTGAAACAACTCTGTACTGCTGTGATGCAGATTCATGTCTCTCCAAACCCAGAGAAAGAACAGCCCAAGGGGAGAAGCATGGTGTGAACCGTGGACTTGGGGTGATAACCAGGTGTCTGCGTGGGTCTGCTGACTGCAAATGCAGCAATGTTGTGTTTGGGGGGATTTGATGGCGGGGGGGGGAGGGTCGTGAACGGGTGGGGCTGGGAAATATGGAAACTCTTTACTTTCTGCTCAATTTTGCTGTGAATCTAAAACTTCTTTAAAGAATAAAGTTTGTGAATTATAAAAAGTTGCAGAAAAGTTGAAGATATTTATACCAATTCAAGAGAGATAACATGAGCATAAACAAAAATAATAGATTGGAAAGCATTAAATATATATGTGTGTGTATTCGATGAGTTAATTTACAAATAAAATACACACCTCATTGTTTTCAACTGGAGTTTGTTAAGGGACCAATATATGGTTTTGAAAATTGGCAAGATTGGCACTCATCCTGCCATATTTCTGAATTCTCTTATAGGCTAATTTCTTAATTATTGAAAAAAAAAAACAACAGAAAGAATAACGGATGGAGAACATGTCATATTGCCATAGCTAATACAATGATGAAAAGAATACACTTAGCTGGTGCTCATCAGCGGATGAATGGACGCAGATGGCTGCTAGAACGGTTTGTGGAAAGTTGATGGGGAATGTTACAAGGGAGTGTTCAGAATGAACATTGCTGAAGGGTAATAGCTTCACCCAAAGAGGCCATGCAGGGATTAAATGCCTCATACAATGGAAATGGAAATTTCATGGAATAGAAAGTGAGAAGCTTGGCTTCTAAAATCTTATCACCTGAAAACATAATTGAATCATTAGCCAATTATAATAATAATCTCCCAGGTCTAACTGCAATTTTACAGAACATGGAAGGCACACAGAAAAAAGTGAATGTATTGCCTGAAGAAGTGACCCACCAAATGCAGAAAGGGGAGCATTGCTTAGGGATTGGTTTTAATGGTTGAAGAAGAAAAAGAAATGTAGAATAAAATAGATTTAGAAGACAACAAAATTAATGCCTGGGCCTTTTTAAAATCCTGAATTAAACAGATATACTATAAGGAAAATACTTTGAGTCAGTTGGAAACATTCAAATATGACCCACAGAGTAAATAATATTCAAATAACGCTATGTGATTAGGCCAAAATTGTTTGCTAGGTCAATGTTATATTGTTCTGTAAAATTTTCACAGAGTTTTCATTTAGAAAGGCGTACTGAAGATTTAGTGGAGAAATGGTATGATATCTGAAATATACTTTAAAGCCAACCCTTCAGTAAGAAGTAATTAAAATACACCAATAATAAACAAATACAGCACAAACTTGGAGGGGTAATTAGCAAACAAGCTTGAAAACATGTTCCTAATTGTTAAAGCTGGTTGCTAAATATGTGGGAGTTCATGATAATATTCTCTGTACTTCTTTGTTTCAAAATTTCCATAATAAATAATTAGGGAAAAAAGCACCCACTTATGTGTTTTCTTTTCCCCACATCAATAATTTCCTCTTCCTTACAGGCCTACTGCTTTTAGGATTCAAACAATCTGTCAACTCACCCACATCACAAAACCACAGCACTTAATGTTCCTGTTGGCTGAATATGCATTGAAGGAACTGGGTGTCCCTACTTGTTTTCCCTGCCTTCCTTCTCCTCATCCTCTGTTTGACCTGCCACAGTCAGGATTCTGCCCCTACTGCCTCCCTCCAGTGGTGTTTGCTGGTTTTAGCCCTGACCTCCAGGCTGGACAGTGCTCACTACCACCTGCAATTCTTCATTAGTGAGTAGCAACATTTGACCCTGCAGAATTCTGTTTCCTCCTTACTGTATTTTATTCCCCTGGTTTCCTGTATCCTGTGCTGCTCTGGTTTCCTCGGATCTCACTCGTCACTTTGTTGTTTTTGCTAATTTCCCTTCTTGAGGCTGACTTTGGGCAGTCTGAGGATGGCTTTAAACACCATCCACGTGCTGACAACTCCTGAGTTCATGAACCCCGGGAAAGGTCCTCTGTGTACCTGACATTCCTGATTGAATTCTAGTAGAATGACATCTCCCACCCTGAGTTTCTGGTCTTACCCAACATGTCTGCTTCACTGCCAACCTTTCCCAATTAAGTTGATGGAAACCTATCCTGTCAGTTACTGTGTCTTAATTAGAGTTGTCTTTGATGCCTCACTTTTTCTTGTAGTCTATGTGCAATTCATCCAGGAGACCCTGGTGTCCTTCCAAATTTGATGTCTTCTCCCCACTTCTACTGTTACCATCATGACAAGAGCTAAAGAATTTTGAGGAACAACTTCTAACATGCCCATGTTCTGCCCTAACTCCAGTGTACACTCAGCACAGAAGTCAGAGTCTCTCTCTCTCTCTCTGTTTTTTTTTTTTTTAATGAAAAGAGGTTTATTGTTTTTGCTTTGTCTCGTTTTCTTATTTCATACTATTAGGGGATACATGTGTTTGTTTGCTTGCTTAGTTTTTTGCACAAATTGAGTCAATGTTATGAGTGTGCCCCGCACCCAGGTTGGAACTGATCTATGACACTTAAAAGTTCACATGTGAAAGAAAGTCTCAAGGAGGGATTTTTGTTAATGTAAGCTAACATATCAAACCTTCATTCAAAAATCTTTAAAGCCAGTTCACTGAGGGTCAAAGCCTAGCCCCAAATAGGTCTTGCAGGCCCTATAAGGTCTGGGTCCTTCTAACTATGATCTTCCCTCCTACTAAGGCAGAACTATATGAAAGTGCCTGGTCCTACCTCAGTGACAAGTAATGTAACATTATTGACTTAAAATGTACATGACATTATCTTATTTCATGCTGAACTGTCCAGTTACTATTTTATTTTTAATGCTCATGTTCAGATGAGGTAATCATAAAGTTCAAAGAGATGGAGCAATTTTCAAAGAGAATATGAAACTGAGTTAAAGTCTCTCTGACCCCAGGGTACCCATTACCATGAAGCTAACTGCTCCCAGTGCTGTGAGAGAAGCTGTTGGATTCCACACCGTTCTTAGACATTTGTAAATACGTGGAAGGATCCTCCATACTTCCTTTTATTAATTATACAGAGTAAATTTTATTCACTATTACTGGTAGAAATTATTGGTCACTATAATCCTCCTGTCCTAATCACATTTTTCCAGGTTTAAAAACTAATAAGGAAAATGTCTTGGTTTGAATTCTAATTATTTGTATTATAGAGTGTGACTTGGCCTTTTTTAAAAGGTTGCAAACGAGTTGCTTCAAGAAATTTGATGCTATCATTTCCTTTATGTTCCACTCTTTTTTTCCCCAGTTGTTCTGGAAATTAATTCATTCTTCTTTTCGTAAGTCTTTAACCAAAGGCTTAATGTGTTCGGGGAATCCCCTGGCGTGTCACAGGATTACAAATTTAATTCTAGAACAGCGTTAGGAGGCCTGCTTAGCTGTTAGCATGATGGTTTACTTTTTCATTCGGAGTAAATGCAGTCATAACATATTCATGACATGGCCGGTGGCCATACACTTAAAATTGTGCTACATTTTACAGTCTCAAAAATTTGTGAGCATAACCTGAAACAAATCTTCACTTCTGGACATCTTTTGCATACTTCTGTTTGTGTGATAATCCCTGAGCTTCCAGCAATATCATGTCAACATATTTTTGAAGAGTGTGCACCATAAAATAGAATTTCCTAATAACTCAAGATTGACACTACCTTATCAAAACTTAATGTGAGATTTTTATCCCTGTTTGAACTAGCTTGAAAGAGTGTTTATAATCATGTATTTCATTGGTAAATATACTTAAAATAATGCATTTAAACAGCTCTGTGTACGTCTTCCATAGATACAGCACATTAAGATAAGGGTAAATTTTCTGTCTTAGAGGACAGAAATGTCAATGAAAAATTTCAGACTTACTGTGGGGAGCCCATTTCTTCTAGTGAAAAACTTAAATAGGGTCACTGTGCAGGACACAAACCTCCAATATTCTTGTTTTTGCCTTTGAATGGTTTGCTTTCCATCTTCACAAATGCAAATATTCTAAGGCAAGTTCCTGGTCTCTGTGTGTCATTGCCACTTTAAGAGAGAAAACAACATACATGGGTAATGACACATACAGGCACTTATAATTGGGTGTATGCCCAGGCATGGTGGCTCATGCCTATAATCTAACCACTCTGGGAGGCCAGGGGAAAGGATTGCTTGAGGCCAGGAGTTCAAGAATAGCCTGTGCAAAGAAAAATCTGTTCCTACAAAAAAAATAGAAAAAAGAAAAACAAACAAACAAACAAACAAAAAAACAAAACAGTGGGGCATAGTGGCCCACCTTGTAGTTACAGCTATTCGGGAGGCTGAGACAGAACTGCTTAAGCCCAGGGGTTTTAAGGGTTGTGGTGAGCTGTGATGATGCAATTGTATTCTAGCCAGGGCAGCAGCGCAAGACTATTTCATACAAAAAATATGGTGTCTCGGGGCGGTGCCTGTGGCTCAAAGGGATAAGGCCCTGGCCCCATATGGCGGAGGTGGTGGGTTCAAACCCAGCCCTGGCCAAAAAACGCAAAAAAAAAAAAGGTAAAAAAAGGCTCAAAAAACATGGTGTTTGAACTGAAAGTAAGTACAAAATGTACCAAAAAAATTATACACATTTTAAGAAAGGAAAAAAAAAAAACTATAATAAAATTAATATTCAAGTCATGTTTGACTCCTGCAATTACAAGAGATATAAGATACAATATTCAAGGTAACAAACATGATTGGTATATGTTGAGCATTTTAAAACTTTTATTTCCTCCTTAAAATGCTTTCTTTTTTTTTTTTTTTTTGGCACCCTCTGTAGAGCTTGTAAACTCAATTCTGGGTTGATGAGCAGACAGAGTTTCTTAATTTTGATAGGCTCAATCTGACTTTCTTGAGCTCAACTCATGTACTTAAAATTCTTAACTAATTCTGACAGTCCTGTGAATAGAAGTAATATTGCCATGAAACACTGCTTTATGTGGTCCTTAAAGGGCAATTTGCTGGAGTGTGTACACAGATGGGACTTCTTTTCTTCCCAGTGCCAGCGGTGAGCCATTTTTGGAGTCCTGGGTGCTCTTTCAAGTTATTTAATCCTCATTTCTGGCCAGGGTCTT
>CAUYPK010057863.1:0-87220 GCA_963574355.1 Loris lydekkerianus | reverse complement strand
CTAAGTTTCACATGTACCCTTGTAAGATGCACCGCAGGTGTAATCCTACCAATCACCCTCCCTCTGCCCACCTCCCCCCTCCCTCCCCTCCCTTTCCCACTTCCCCATATTCTTAGGTTATAACTGGGTTATACCTTTCATGTGAAAGCCATAAATTAGTTTCATAGAACTCATCATTTTTTATTTGTATAAGCACTTATTCATACTTTAGTTTGAAAAGCGTAATATCCCCCAAATAATGAGCAAAACAATCCTATATAATTAAGTTCCATGTTGGTTTTGTCTTCAGAGAACTCAATACACTTGAGTACAAATCTAAGTCTAGAAACCAAACTGTTCCTTTCAACCTCAGTTCTCACCAACCAGGAAGACATATTCACAACTGACACTGACACAGAAGAAAAAAATGAAAGTCATTCAACTATACAATATAGATCCTTTAAGACTTAAAGTGGTATAGGTCTGCACCTTACTTCACACTAAAAATAGTAATATAAAACCCCAAAAGAAGTTAAGGCTGTACTAAGCAATAAGTTTGCATTTATTTTATTTTTTATTTTATAAAAAGCTTTACCGATTATTAAATAATTACGGAACTATGAAGTTACTTAATACTATTTCCCAAAAAGAATTCTGAAGCAATTACACAGTGAACTTAGGCTGAGTACAGTGGCTAATGCCTATATCACAGCACTTTGGGAGGCTGAGGCAGAAGGATCACTTGAAATCAGTAGTTTTGAGAGCAGTCTGGGAAACATAGTGAGACCCTGTCTCTAAAAAAAATTTAAAAATTAGCCACGTATGGTGACACATTCCTATACTCCCAGCTACTTCCAAGGCTGAAGCAGGCTGAAGGAGGAGGATAACCTGATCCCAGAAATTCAAGGTTACATGGAGCTATAATTATGCCATTGCACTCCACCCTGGGCAACAGAGTAGTATCTCTTTAAAAAAAAAAAAAAAAAATGTAGGAAAGAAAGAAGGAAAAGCACTGACAGCAAAGGGACAATAAAACATTTATAAGCAGCATAAGATTATATTTTTTTAATTTTTTTGGAGACAGAGTCTCACCCAATCACCCTGGGTAGAGTGCTATGGCATCATAGCTCACAGCAACCTCAAACTCCTTGGGCTCAAACAATCTTCTTGCATCAGCCTCCCAGGTGCACACCACAATGCCCAGCTATTTTTTAGAGACACAGTCTTGCTCTTGCTCAGGCTGGTCTCGAATTCCTGAGCTCAAGAGATCCACCTGCCTCAGCCTCCCACAGTGCTGAGATTTTAAGCGTGAGCCACCATGCCTGGCCCTAAGATTATTTTATAAATTCACAGCTTTGTTATTAATGATTAGTATCATTAATGATTACTTATTAATATTAATTGTTAATTGCTTAACGAGCATAATGACCACTAATTGTTACAGGTTGAGTATCTGAAACATGTGGTGTTTCAGAGGTGTTCGGATTTTGGATTATTTTGGATTTTGGAATAATTGCATTATAGAGTTATCAGTTGAGTGTACCCAATGTGAAATTCTGAAATCTGAAAGGCTGCAATGAGCATTCCTTTAAGCATCACGTCACTACTTAAAATGTTTTAGATTTTAGAGGATATAAATTTCAGATTGGATTAGGGATATTCAACCTGTATTGTATTAGTATTGTATCAAGGATTAGTAATTATTAGGCTTAACTTTTCTCATTTGGCAAATTAAGATAGACTCTGTGATGATATCTACTGTCTAAAGGGAATATTCTTTTCACTACAGCATTTGTATGTCTGAGATTACAGGAAGACTTTTTGGGAGACACATGGACAAGCACAGATAATTTTAAAGTGGCAGTTTCAAATGTGGAGTCAGGTAAAGAATTCAAGGATAATAAGAAGTAGTATGAGACTCCACATTATATTTTGTTATTTAATGCATTCAGCATATATACCACCATATCATAGTTATGAAATGTTATTAAAATTACTTCCAAAAAATTGGTTTCCTTTCTATGTATTGTTTTATACATTTAAAAATATTACTCTAGTTTCTAGCCATGATGGAGAAACAAAACTGAATTTACCTTCTTACCTTAAGCACTAAGAAAATTGGATAAAACATATGAAACTGCTTCAGAGACAATGAACAAGCAGCAAGGGCCTGATCCCAGTCAGAAAGAAAACTAATAAGGTGCCTAAAGTGATTTACAGATTCAGATACAGATTCAATGCAACCCCCATTAAAATACCAGTATCATTTTTGCAGATCTAGAAAAAAAGAGTTATCTACGCTTCCTGTGGAACCAGAAAAGACCCCAAACACCCAATGCAACCTTACATAATAAAAACAAACTGGGAGGCATCACTTTACCAGACTTCAAGCTATACTACAAGGCTATAAGCAACTAAAATAGCATAGGACAAACACAAAAGCAGAGGCACAGACCTATGCTTCAGAACCCAGATGTCACATATGAAACCATTCTCATTCCCATCTGATCTTTGACAAAGCAGACAAAAACATACACTATGGAAAACAATCTCTATTCAACAAATAGTGCAGGAAAACTGGATAGCCACAAGTACCCAGTTTATAAAGACAACCTCAAAAGCAGTCACCTCAACAACAAAAATTAAAAATGGGACCTGATCAAATTTAAAAGTTTCCATTGATCACAATCAGTCACAGATTCCTTTGTTCCTTCTGCATTCCCACTGCTTCACTTGACTAACCTTCAAAAAAAAAAGTTTCTGCACAGCCAAGGACACAACCAATAGAGCAGACAATCTACAGAATGGGAGAAAATATCTGCTGTACATCAAAGGGCTGATAACTAGAATCTACAAAGAATTCAAGCAAATCAGCAACAACAAAAAACCCATTAAAAAGTGGGCAAAAGACAAGAAGAAAAACCTTACAAATGAAGATTAGACTAATGGCCAACACTTTTTAAAGGGCTCAACACCTCTAATCATCAGGGAAATGCAAATTAAAAACACACTGAGATTTCACCTAACTCCAGTGAGAATGGCACATACCAAAATTCCCAAGCAGGCTCCACACCCCACGTAGCACAGCAGTTACGGCGCCAGCCACATACACTGAGGCTGGTGGGTTCGAACCTGGCCCAGGCCAGCTAAACAATGACAACTGCAACAAAAAATAGCCGGGCATTGTGGCAGGTGCCAATAGTCCCAGCTACTTGGGAGGCTGAGGCAAGAGAATCACTTAAGCCCAAGAGTTTGAGGTTGCTGTGAGCTGTGACACCAGGGCACTCTACCCTGGGCAAAGGCTTGAGACTCTGTCTCAAAAAAGAAAAAATCCCAAAGCAATAGATGCTGGTGAGGATGCAGAGAGAAAGAAACACTCTTACACTGTTGGTGAGACTACAAACTAGTACAATTTCTATGGAAAATAATATGAAGATACTTCAAAGAACTAAAAGTAGACCCAACATTTGATCCAGCAATCCCAGTATTAAGTATTTACCCAAAAGAAAAAAAAAAAAAAACACACACATTTTATAAAGACACTGGCATTCAAATGTTTATAGCAGCACCTTTTTTTTTTTTTTGGAGACAGTCTCCCTCTGTTGTCCTGGGTAGACTGCTATGACATCACAGCTCATAGCAACCTCAAACTCTTTGGGCTCAAGAGATCCTCTTGCCTCAGGCTCCTAAGCAGCTGGCACCACAGGTGTGTGCCACCACATCCAGCTAGTTTTTATATTTTTAGTAGAGACAGGTTCTTGTTCTTGCTCAGGCTGGTCTCGAACTTGTATGCTCAGGCAATCCACCTGCCTCAGCCTCCCAGAGTGCTGGGATTATAGGTTTCAGCCATTGCACCCAGCCAGCAGCACAGTTCACAATCACAACGATGTGGAAACAACCCAAGTGCCCATCAATACATGAATGGATTAATAAAAAGGAATGTTCAGGTATACTGTGGAATACTCCTTAGCTATGGAAAAAGAATGGTGACCTAGTATCTTTTATAACAACATGGATGAAAATTGGAGACTATTCTTCTAAGTGAATTATGGTAAAATGGAAAAACAGCGTATGCACTCAACACAAAATTCACATTATTTGACCAAGAGTATGTGCACACGTGAAAGTAAAAGTCAAGGAAATCAAGTAGGTGGGAGGGGAGCTGAGGGGGGATGGGTAAATCCTCACCTAACAGGTACAAAGCATACTTTCTGGGAGAAGGGCACACCTACAAGTTTGACTTAAAATGTACAAAAGCAAATTATATAACCAAAACGCGTGTACAACCCGCCCCCCATAGTATTCTGAAACAACACCAAAAAAGAAAACTAACAAGGCAAACCCTAGGACTGCCCCAGCATTCTGCCTAAAACACGTTCCAAACCACAGAGCAAAGAGCACAGTTCAAAGCAGCCATCTAGCTCAGCTGGGGAACTAAAGGACAAAGCAGATTTAATTCTGGAATGCTGAAGTGGCTGGAAGTTCTGGGATACAATTTCAAAGTGAAGGAAGTTATGCTGAAAAAGAGGATAGGGGTCCCCTTCACACTTTGTCAATTGCTAAAATGCACGTAAAGCAGCCTGAAATTCCACCAGGTCAGGCAAGTAGAGCTGTGAGCTATAATTCTGTCAGATTTAACACAAGACTACAAATCAATAAAAATCTTATCAGCCAGAATGGAAAGTCTTCACTGATCACTAAGGCAGTCAGCAGAAAACCTAAAAGGAACATGTATTAGTAGTAAGGTGTAACATCCTTAGAGCAAAAGCTAATATAAACCTGCTATAACAAACTGAAAGCAATTTTTAAATGACCAAACTAATCATAAACTACTAAACTGCTTACCACAACAAAACCCAATACTCAAGAAGACACACACACAAATAGATACTAAAGAATAACATTCGCAATATTCAGCATACAAACAATAATTATCAGACATGCCAAGAAGAAAATGTGACTTAAATGAAAAATCAGTATAAAATAGATTATAAAATGGTAAAAGTATAGAATTAGCACACAAAGGTATTAAAAAGCTGTCATCTGTCCAAGTAGTCAAAGGAACACATGAACACAATAAGAAAATGAAATATAAAAAAGACCCAAATGAAAACTCAAGAAATAGAAAACAAAATCTCTCAAATATACCAGGCAAAGTGGCTCACACCCGTAATCCCAACACTCTGAGAGGCTGAGGCAGGAGGATTGTCTGAGGCCAAGAGTTTGAGACCTGTCTCTAAAAAAGTTTTTAAATTAAAAATATACAGAATTTTAGTTAAAAACGATGCATGTTAGCCCAGGCATGGTGACTCGCTCCTGTAATCCTCTGGGAGACTGAGGCAGGTGGATTGCTTGAGCTCAGGAATTTGAGACCAGCCAAAGAGCTAAAAATAGAAAAATTAGTTGGGTGCCATGGCAGGCGCCAGTCCCACCTATTTGGGAGGCTGAGGCAAGAGCACCACTTGAGCCCAGGTTGCTGAGACTGCTGAGAGATATAACGTCACATCTCAGAATGAGACTCTGTCTTGGCGGCGCCCATAGTAGTTCAGTGGATAGGGCACCAGCCACCTACACAGAGGCTGGCAGGTTCAAACCCAGCTCGGGCCAGCTGAAACAACAGTGACAACTGCAACAACAACAAAGAAATAGCTGGACATTGTGGCCTGCACCTGCAGTCCCAGCTACCTGTAGTCCCAGCTATTTGGGAGGCTGAGGCAAGAGAATCGCTTAAGCCCAAGAGTTGGAGGTTGCTGTGAGCTGTGACAGCATAGCACTCTACCCAGGGCGACAGCTTGACACTCTGTCTAAAAAAAAAAGATGCTCTGTCTAAAAAAACAAAACAAAACAAAACAAACAAACAAAAGCTTCCCAGCACTCTGGGAAGCTGAGGCAGTTGGACTGCTTGAGCTCACAAGTTCGAGATCAGCCCGAGCAAGAGCTAAAAATAGCCAGACATTGTAGTGGGCACCTGCAGTCCCAGCTACCTGGGAGGCTGAGGCAAGAGGACTGCTTGAGCCCAAAGAGTTTGAGGTTGCTGTGAGCTATGATGTCATGACACTCTACCCCGGGCAACAGAGACTCCATCTCAAAAAAACAAACAAACAAAAAAACTATGCATGTAAGGGATTGAGTAAGGTCTTTAAACTGCTACAAGATATTGTCAATCTAGAATTTTATAGTCAGGTGGAGAAAATTTTCCAAATAAACCTGGGCAGACTGGCCTGTGGCCATAGTCCTACCTACTGGCAAGGCTAAGATGAGAGGATCATCTGAGCCTATGAGCTCAAGGCCAAACTAAGCAACACAGTAAGACTCCATCTCTTCAAGAAAAAAAAAAAAAAAAAAAAATCAATATGAAATGAAGACTTTTTTTGGAAAAACAAAGTCTGAAAGAAGTTGTTGCCAACAGATAATCACTATAAAAAATATTAAAGTCTTCAAGCAGAAGGAAACAGATATGGAAATCTGGATCTATGAAAGAATGAAAGACACTGAAAAATAAAAACTATGTAGGTATATAAAAAAATTCTCATGTTATAATATCTTTAAAAGCTGGCTAATTATTTAAAGCTATATATATATATATAAAACATTATATAGTTTATATTTGCAAGAGAAAGATAATCAATAACAAAATAATAAATACAAAATAATGACAAAATAACAAAAAGATACAACTGACCAGGCGTAGTGGCTCATCCCTGTAATCCCAGCACTCTGGGAGGCCTAGGCAGGGGGATCTCTTGAGGCTGGGAGTTCAAGCCTGGACAACACAGGGAGACCCCATCTCTACAAAAAGAAATTTTTTTTATTAGCCAGATGTGATGGCACACACCTGTAGTCCTACTCACTCAAAAGGCTGAGGCAGGATTTGCTCGAGGTCAGGAGTTCTAGGTGGCAGTGACCTGACCGCATTACTAAACTCTGCACTCCAGCTGGGCAACAGAATAAGACTGTGCCTCAAAAATAAGTAAATAAATAAAGGAAGACACAAAGGAACAGTATCAAAAATGAAATAGGAAAAATTCTACAGATTCTAATTGTACAGATTCTAAATGAATAAAGTATTATCAAACATTTATGAAGAAATAATGGCCAATCCATACAAACTCAAAAAATACAGGATGTTAGAATACTTTCCATTTCATGTTACAGCCAGCATTAATTACCGTGACACCAATACCAAATAATGCGATAACAAGAAAACTGCAAACCAATATTCCTTATTAACATGTAAAAATCCTTAATAAGACTTAAGATTTTTCAAATCCAATTTGATTGAACTCCTGATTTTCACCTCAGGAGTACAAAGTTCACTTAACATTTGAAAACAAATCCAAATAATTCACCACATTAACTGAAAAAAAATTGGTATAATCATTATACCAATGATTATACCAAAATTGGTATAATTATACCAATTATAAAAAATTGGTATAATCATCTCAGTAAAAGAGAAAAATTATTTACAAACTTTAATACCCATTCACAATAAAAACTCTTAACTGAGAACAGAAAGGAACTTCCTCAACTTGATAAATGACATCTTTGAATATCTACAGCTAGTATCACATTTAAAGATGAAATATTAATTGCTTTTCTTCCTAAGCTAAGACTATTCACTTTTATTCTATTCAATATTCCAATGGAGGTCTTAATGGCATTTTGATTGGGAAGGAAGAAGTAAAACTCAAAATTCCCAAATGACATGACCACATACGTAGGATAACAGAAGAAATGTATAAAAAAATCTAGAGCATATGAATTTAGCAAGATGCAGAAATCACAAACATTTTTAAGAGACTGCATTTCTATTTATCAGAAATAGACAAGTGAAAATTACAATTTTAAAAATGCCATTTCAAGGACATGAAATATCTATGGATAAACTTAACAAGATATGTAAGACCTATATATACAATGAAAACAACAAAAAATTGCTGAGAAAAAAATGAAGAAAACCTAAATAAATGAAAAATCATGTCATCATTAATCCAAAGACTCAAAATCATTAAAATGTCAGTCCTCCCCATCAATCAATAGACTCGGTGCAATCCAACCAGAATCCCAGCAGGGTTTGTGTAAAAACTGACAAACTGGTTCTAAAATACTACTCTGGGAAGGATCCACTTCTCTAGACTTCACTAGACTGTCAAAGGGTGCAGAGAACAAAAAAAGGCAAAAAAGCGCTGTCACTTTCTAAGTCTTTATCTTACATGTATACTATGTCCCCTAAAATTGATTTGCCTCAGAACATCTACGTCCTGAAGATTTTCCTTAACCACCTCTCTTTATTCACACAATTTTTATACACTTGACACACACACAAAAAAAAATTCTCTTTGCCATCCCAGGCGTTTTTTTTTTTTTTTTTTTTGAAGCAGAGTCTAACTTTATCACCCTCATGGCAGTAGAGTGTCATGGCATCACACAGCTCATAGCAACCTCCAACTTCCAGGCTTAGGCGATTTTCTTGCCTCAGACTCTGGAGTAGCTGGGACTACAGGCGCCGCCACAACGCCCAGCTATTTTTGTTGCAGTTTGGCTGGGGCCGGGTTTGAACCCGCCACCCTCGGTTTATGCGGCCTGGTGATCCACAGGGGCCGCCCATCCCAGGCTTATTATTTACAGGTCATTTCCCTAGGTGTAAAAAACTTTACAGAGGGCAAGGGATGCAGTTTTACAATGCATCAATCCAGAGAGAAAGTCTCTTGAGAAATATTGAAGGAGATTGCACTTTATTTCTTCTAGGCCAGATGTTAACAGCAAGACTCCATATGATCACAGAATTACAATTAAGAAGATAGTTGTCCCCGAGATGTATAGGAACACATTTCAAATGATAAACATAAACTCTAAGGTTTTGATGAAGTAAAGCACAATCACAATATATAATCATCTAGAGATTTTATCCTTTCCAACTAAATCTAGAGATTTTATCCTTTCCAACTAAATTCTTGACCAAAGGGGTGGGGGGGGGAACCTTTGGATGCCATCAACTTAAAAACATGCAAAGGGGCACACAAAATTATTTGATACACAAGCAAAAATAGTTGAAAATCACTGGATTAAAGTAGCTAGCATCTTATTTTCTCCATTAATTATATTTATGTAAATTTAGGTAGCCTACTTTGTTCTACTAAAGATTTGAACTGTCTGTAAATGGAAATACAGATTCACTTTCTCATTTTAATTTAATGCTGCATTTTTTGTAAGCAGTTGGAAAATGTTGTTATTGGCATTATGAAAACATTTATTTGCTATGCCAAGTTGTTCTCTATGAACATCTGCTGTTGATTTTGATGGGAAGGTGTAGGATTACAAAATCCTATTTAAAACTATATCCATTCCACTAACTAGCTACATATTACATACCATGCACCTTGTTATACCCTGGGAATACAGATGTAAATGGAAACATTTCTGTTCTTTAGGGACTCAGTCCAACAGCAGACTCAAACCTACAAAGAGTTATAGCAATTAACTAGAGGTAAGAATGTACCATGTTAACAGAGCATTAACAAAGTGCTCAAAAATAAAGTGTTCTGCAGTGAGGGAAAAAGGCAAAGGAGTACTCGAGACAGGAGGATTACCATGTCCCAAGACATGGAGGAGAGGAAAATTACAGTGTGATCTGAAAACTACATAATTCAGGATAAAAACTAAGGATATTTTTAGAGTTAATATTCAAATGTGAGATGCCTCTCCATCATCCACACAGAGTCAACACTGGTGCACACAAGAAACAGACATGGAAATTCATCTGGTGATAATATTTATTGAGTACCCACCATGTACATGATATCAAATGAGAAACTAAAGAGTAGGTTAAAAAAAAAAAAAAAAAAAAGCTATGAAGGCTCTTAACATCTAAGGAGGAAGAAACAGACAAGTAACACAACTACACTAGCTACAGAGTAAGAAAATGTTAAAGAACATTCACCCACTGAGTGTTAATAGGAGCAAAAACAAGAGGTACAGAAACCTGTTTCCCAAAAATGGTAATGACAGGCGTGTGAAGTAGATAGAGAATAGGATAAAAGAAGGCATAAAAACATAAAGTAAAAACAAAGCAGTTCATATAAAAAGGTGGAGGAAAAGAGCAGGTGCAGTAGCTTATTCCGGTAACCCTGACACTCTGGGAGATTGAGGCAGGTGGACTGCTTGAGCTCATGAGTTCGAGACCAGCCTGATCTCCAAAAAACAGCCAGGTGTTGTGGTGGACCCCTGTACCCTCAGCTACTTGGAAGGCTGAGACAAGAGGATCACTTGAGCCCAGGAGTTTGAGGTTGCTGTGAGCACTCTACCGAGGTGACAAAGTTAAAACTGTCAAAAAAAAAAAAAAAAATTGGAGGAAAAAAATAAAGTGTGACAAGGAGACTAGAAAAACTAGATCACCAAGGGCAGTAAAAGACATACTTCAGGCAGAAATAAGGAATATGGCAGGCCTGAAGACAACTTCATCATGTAGTTCAGGAATGAGACGCCCATGCACACACACACATACGAAGAATTGAGAATGTACACATTTAGAATGTACACAAAGCAAGAAAATAAAGGGCACTTGGAAATACGGACAAGGAAGACAGGAAAGAGGGTGTAGGTAGAGAGGGTGTTTCAAAAATGCTAAATGCATGTTTATATTTACATATTATACGATGTGATACACCTTTACCTATTATAGTCCACATTTTAAATAGATTTTTAAAAAATTTTAAGAGGAAGGTGAGGTTGCTGAATTAAGGAAATAGTAGTGAGGAAGAAGAAAGGAAAGATTTAGAAATAAGTATAAGAACTAAGAGAATTTATATCCAGTGAAAGGAAAAGAATACCACTCCTAGCCCCCTCCAAGTTTAGAGTCCAGGTAGAGGACGAAGCCTTTTACCAAGGCAGGACAGGCAGAGAACAACTATTCTGTAGGAAGAAGAACTCAATTTCGGACATGTAGAATTTGAGCTGCCTGAATGACACTCATAGGATAATAACTAGTAGTTTTTAGATATACAAGCCAAAAACTTAGAAAAAAAAGTCTAGATGGAAGGTAAAACTTGGGGCACCATGAGTCAGTATACCAAAATATTAGTCTTGAGAAATGTCACCCAAGGAGACCCAAGAATATTTTGAGAATAACAGATGGCCAAGGACAGAATGATCTCAATGAGCCTATAAAATAAGACCTAAACTTAAATGAGACTCTGAATTATTAGCATAGCCATATGACATGTAAGAAACCAAATATCTTCTTCTCAAATGATACTTTTTCAAATTTTCACTTGATCAATGAAGAAAGAAACCTATTTTTTTCAAACACAAAGTTATAAATGACAGAAATGCCTTTCATTTAAGATGTTTTGTCCTTCCTTATACACCATTTAGTAGAATCCATTTGACATGTAACCATCTTGCCTCCTAAAACTCAGCCAAAGTAAGACTTGGGGTAGCTTCAGTACCATCACCAGATTGTAGGTAGGTCTCTACCATCTGGCTCAGGCATCCTCTGGCTTTCAGAATCTGCTGTAATACTAGATTTTACCTGCACCTGGCAAAAAGTGGGTGGAGTGTTACAGTTCCTAATGGCAAGTAGCTGAAAGGAACTGGCAGTTCTTTCAATTCTGCCTGCTCATGAACTCAAGATACAGCAGGACTATAACAGGTAAAATTATACTTATGCTGAAAAAATTCCTGTATTTTCAAACAACACAATTGCAAAAAAGAGTCCATTCTCCAAGAATAAAATATCAAAAAGCAGAATTTGCTCACATTTTTGTTGAAAATACCAAATGCAAATAAAAAGGTTGCTCTAATCACAATACAACCAACATTTAATAAGTTTCACTCTCACCGCACCTAACAGAGAGTAAATAAACACCAAATAATAAATTCACTACAAAGAGTAACATATAAACAAATACAAATAGATTCAAAATAGTTTGTTTTGTTCTATAAAAAGGCACAATGGGCTTTACAGGTATGTAAATAACTAAAAATTAAAGAATACCATTTATATAACCACTTACATAGTTATTAAATGAATTTTTGTAATTCTGTATAATCACCTTCCCATGACATGAAATACTTCCGGTTAATGCTTCACAAAATCTGGGGAAAAATCTTGTTACCATACTCCTACAAGTAAGTTGTACTTATCTGTTCATATCTAAACAAAGATACCTTAGGATATACATTCTTGTGGGAGCACTCAAGAGATAACTAAAAGTTTTAGAAAGATTTGGGGTTTTTTTGTTTGTTTGTTTTTTTGAGACAGAGTCTCACTATGTTGCCCTCTGTAGAGTGCTGTCATATCATAGCTCACAGCAACCTCCAACTCTTGGGCTTAAGCGATTCTCTTGCCTCATCCTCCCAAGTAGCTGGGACTACAGGTGCCTGCCACAATGCCCGGCTATTTTCTTGTTACACTTGTCATTGTTAAGCTGGCCCGGGCCAGGCTCGAACCTGCCAGCCTTGGTGCACGTGGCTGGCGCCGTAACTAGCGCCGCAACCACTGTGCTACGGGCGTCAAGCCAAAAAAGAAAGTTTTCAAAAAATGATTTATACTGTTCTGTGGCCTATACATAAGTCATGTTTAATCTTATTCAGAACAAAGATAATACTGAGTATAATCTTTACAACCACAGAAAGTATCTAATTATTAGATACAATTGAGCCAAAACAGATACCTTATAGAAAACACTCTTTTTTTTTTCCAGACAGAGCCTCAAGCTGTCGCCCTGGGTAGAGTGCCGTGGCATCACAGCTCACAGCATCCTCCAACTCCTGGGCTCAAGCGATCCTCCTGCCTCAGCCTCCCAAGTAGCTGGGACTACTGGCACCCGTCACAGTGCCTGGCTATTTTTTGGTTGCAGCCGTCATTCTTGTTTGGCAGGCCCAGGCTGGATTCAAACCCACCAGCTCAGGTATGGCTGGCACCTTAGCCACTTGAGCCACAGGCGCCAAGCCACAGAAGACAATCTTGATTTTTTGTTGTTGTTGCTAAGAGACAGGGTCTGGGCTGGGCGCCTATGGCTCAAGGGGCTAAGGCACCAGCCACATACACCTGAGTTGGTGGGTTGGAATCCAGCCTGGGCCCCCCAAACAACAATGACAACTGCAACCCAAAAGTAGCTGGGCATTGTGGCAAGTGCCTATGGTCCCAGCTATTTGGGAGGTAGAGGCAGGAGAATCGCTTGAGCCCAGGAGTTGGAGGTTGCTGTGAGTATGATGCCATGGCACTCTACCCAGGGCAACAGCATGAGGCTGTCTCAAGAAAAAAAAAAAAAGAGAGAGAGAGACAGGTTCTGGCTCTGTTGCCATGTTGGAGTACAGGGGCACAATCATAGCTCTTGCTGCAGTCTTGAACTCTTGGGCTCAGCTGTGAGCCACTGCACCCAGCCTAAAAAGTCACCTTTAAAAAACAAACACAGGTCCCATAGCTCAGTGGGAAGGGTACTGGCCACATACACCAGGCCAGCTAAACAATGACAACTGCCCAAAAAGAAAAAAAAAATGTATGTGTGTATATATGTGTGTGTGTGTGTGTGTGTGTGTGTATGTATATATATATATATATTTTAATATTAGCCGGGCGTGGTGGCCGGCGCCTATAGTCCCAGCTATTTGGGAGCCTGAGGCAAGAGAATCACTTAAGCCGAAGAGTTGGAGGATGCTATCAGCTGTGACACCACAGCACTCTACTCAGGGCGACAGCCTGAGACTCTATCTCAAATAAATAAATAAAAACACAAAAAGGAACAGGCAAGGTGGCTCATGCCTATTTCCTAGCCTTTTGGGAGGCCCAGGCAGGAGGATCACTTAAGCCTAGGAGTTGAAGACCAGCTTGAGCAAGAGTGAGACCCTGTTTCTATGAAAAATAGAAAAATTAGCCAGGCATGGTGGTGTCCACCTGTAGTCTCAGCTACTTGGAAGAAGAGGCAAGAGGATCACCTGAGCCAAGGAGTTTGAGGTTGCTGTGAGCTATGATGACTCCCTGGCACTCTACCCAGGGCAACAAAGTGAAACTCTGTCTCCAAAAAAAAAAAGTAGAACATTTAGTTTTGTCACTGGTTACAAATTTAAGACCACTGTACAATAAGATTTAAAAAGCAACGTACCAGATTATAAGGCAACATAGAATTAACATTCAAATTTCAAATTAGTAAAATTTAAACAGTATGATCTGAGGGAAGGCTATATCCAGGTCCTTTGAAAGCACTTTCAACCCATGTAATTATTGTGGTATAATTTTTACTAACAAGATAATTCTTGAAATCGTAAGTTAAAAAAGAAAAAGCAGTAATAGAGGGGCTGCTGCTTCTCATCATTCAAGCTTTCCAGCTAGAAAAGGGGGAGGAGAAATCACTGGGTAGGAAATTGAATTAAATGACCACTAAGGTCACCTCTTTAGGTCTACAGTTCTTCCTTGAGAAGAACTGTAGTTAACTTGAGTTAAAAAAATATAAAATCTCAACTGTATATAAAATCAGCACATTGAACCTCATGATTGCATTATTGTACACAGCTAAGGTTTAATAAAAAATAAAAAATAAAAAAAAATATGAAATCTCAACTACTGTATAGTACAATGGGTAAAAAAAACTCATAAAGCACTGAAATACTGTCTAAGACAATGATTTCCAAACTCTGGTGAACATTTAAATAATCTGGATAACTTGTTAAGACCATATACAATACCTATGTACTGACTATCTCAAACTCTTAGAATTAGAATCTCTGAAGAGGCCTACTTGCCCTGGCAATAGAGGCCTGTTCACTGTCTGTGGAGAACATGTCTTCTGTGTAAGCTTATATCTTGCTCTCACACTTTCTCTTCTTCAAATAAACTGTTCCATGCTTGCCTTAAAACAAAATTATATAAATATTTAATTAGCAAGTTTGTATCCTAGGTGATTCTGATACACAGTAAAGTGTGAGAATTAAGTTATTTGGTTAAGCACCTAATCTTCAGTAGTAAGGAAACCTGAGTTTAAATACTTACTTGAGCTGTGTTGAACAACTAGCTTCCCTATCACTATTTCTAATCTATTAAAATTGGGAAGAACCACCCAGAACTCAAGTGATTGTTGTAAGGATTAAAGCTGATGACGATGTGAAATGTTTAGTACAATTCCTGGCACATTTAGTAAGCATTAAATGAATTCATTCACTTAACATTTATTAAACACTTATGCAGTATCAGGAGAGGAGGAACATCCCGTCAATTTATTAAGTATTAATACATATGGCAACTCTGCAATGGTTTCATGAGAACATACAGTCAGGGGAATCTATCCTACTCTGGAAAGTCTACGCTGATTGACCAAAAGGTCTTAACAGGATGAAAAGGAAAGGAAGAACATTTCCAGGTAGAGGAAGTATCATAACCAAAGCCAGGTACTTGAAGCAGGAAAACAGAAAGGAGGGCAGGGTGAGTAGGGGAGAAGGAGAATGCTGGAAAGCACTGGGTAGAGTGGAGATGAGGCTGGAAGGCAAACAGGCTCAACCATGCACAGCTGGTGGGGCATGTTAACAATTTTAGTTTATCTTAAAAACAGTGAGAAGCCACTCAGGATCTTAACTGTACACAAAGATAACCTCTTTGTCTTTCAACAATCTGCATTTTGAAAAGGTTACTCAGTCTAGTGTAGAAAACTACAGAAGCAGACGATAGTAGATGCAGGAAGACTAAGAGGCTGCTTCGGCAGTCCAGAGGACAGTGGCTACAACTAGAGAATACTGTTAAGAGTAGATAGGCTCAGCACCCATATAACTCAGTGGTTAGGGCGCCAGCCACATACACTGGGGCTGGCAGGTTCAAACCTGGCCCAGGCCTGCTAAGGAACAATGACAACTACAACAAAAAGATAGCCGGGTGCTGTGGCAGGCTCCTGTAGACCCAGCTACTTGGGAGGCTGAGGCAAGAGAATCTCTTGAGCCCAGAGTTTGAGGTTGCTGTGATCTGTGACACCATGGCACTCTACCCAGAACAACATAGTGAAACTGTCTCAAAAAGAAAAGAAAATGAAGAGTAGACAGATTTAAGAGATACTGAGGAGGACCTCATGAGAGACTTAGTATGAGGTAGGAGAGAAAGGAACTGTCAAACTTCAACTCCTATGGAAAGGGATGGATGGGGATATTACCCATGGAGTTAAATGCAATAAAGGGAGCTATCTATTTTTCTTCTTGGGAGTGGGAATGTGGTGGGGTATAACATAAAGTTCAAATACATGACTATGAGTATGGTAGTTATTCCCAATTACAGGGTTGATTAGTACAAAATTTACTCCTGGATATGGAGGTAAAGTGTGCCTGTGTTTACTGGTTCTCATAGACATAAAAGAACAGGTTTCTACAAGTGGTTAAAGTAGATCTACATAGAATGAAGGCCCTTACTTTCATTAGGTTCCTTTCCTTTACACACTCTCCAAAAGCATCCTTTATGACTGTAGTTTAATGTTGCCTCAAGAATTTATACCCCCAGCTGGTAAGTCATTTTTAAACTTTAAAATAGTAAAGTTTAGTTTTAAACTTTAGTTTAATGTTGCCTCAAGAATTTATACCCCCAGCTGGTAAGTCATTTTTAAACTTTAAAATAGTAACATTTGTGCCAAGGAATAAGACAGGGAGCCAAACAGCAACAAAAAACCTGCAAAATCCAAAAGGAATCTTGAAGCATCTGATTTTCAAGTCATCACCAGAACATGATTGGGTTTTACAGTGACAGGCAGATTTCGAGCGTTTTCATTAAATTATTTGTTTTCCAGAACGCAGACATGCTATGTAGAAAAATCACTCACGGAATCCAATTCTTTTAAGACTGTCGTCACAGAAATAATTCCCTAGTTTGATGTACAAAAAGCTAGTTGGCAACTTGCAATTAAGTCATTACTGGCATAGCACTTTTAAGTAGCTTGAGCCTGTGCTCCCTCACCAAGTCTGTCGGAGGGGAAGATATGATAATACTGGTCTCCTTCATTACCGATCACAGGTTAAGTATTCAGTCAGATCCCAAGAACTTTTTGCAAGCTTTACCGGAAACCTTCCAGTCTCTACGGGTTTCGAAAAACAAGCCTGCAGGAGCCCCCAGCTGGGGATTTTAGTTTTATCAAACACCTGCCCCACCCACCTCACACACAATAACCTTCCATTCCAGAACTGCAGCTACTGTCAGAGAAGGACGTTGGGAGGTAGGGCCCTGATTAGGGACCGCAGTTCCCGGAGCCGGAGGCCAGAACCGAGGGCGGCTGCCTCACCCAGTCCTAGGGTAGTGTCCAATTTCCCAAAAGGTACCGAGATCTCCAGCACGGAAATCCGAGCTTCCCAGCCGGCGCGGGAGGCTCTCCCCGCAGCGGCTGCTCGGCTCCCGCGCTCTCGTCGCCTCCAGGCCTCTTCGGGGACTCCGGCCTCTCGGATCCCTCCCCGGAGCTCGCCGCCCGCCCGGGTGCGCTCCGCACGGGCCCCTCCGCCCGCCCCGCCCGGCCCGGCCCGCAGCCGGCAGGCGCGTCTCCCGGCAACAGTCGCCGGCCCGGGCAGCCCCGCAGGCCTAGCCCCGGAGTGGCTCGGTCCCCGTTCCCTCCCCGCCGGCCTCGGGAGCCCAGGCGGGAGCCCAGGCGGGAGCGCGGCCGCGGGGGGAGGCCGCTCGGGCTGACGGCCGCTCACTCACCTCTTCCCTCTCTTCCAGGGAGGGGCGGTTCTGGGCTTGTTCCTCCCCCCCCTAAACGCCGCCTGGCAAGTCCAGCTCAGCCTTCGCGCTGGGCCGCCGCAGCCGCCTTACTCCATAGCCTTCGCCGCCCCCGCGGCCGCAAAGCCTGGAGCCGGAGGAGGGGAGGGGAAGGGGAGGGGAGGGACTGGGGACCGAGAGTAAGGGAGGGGGAAGACCGAAAGACCTGCCGGCTAGGGCATGACGTCACTTCCGGTTGGTTCGGAAGGGGCGGGGCCAGGACTTCCCTCCGCCCCTGGGCGTCAGGTGTGGGCGGGGTTACAGGGCTGGAGGTGGAACCCGCGCAGGAGCTTCTGGGCCTATGGCGGTTTTTTTGACTCCGCGGTTCCGTAGCCTTGACAGCCAGAAGGAGCTTCCGGGCCCAGGACGGAATGGGGCAGGTTCCATGAACCCTAGTGGTGGCTTCTCCCGGAAAAGGAGGACAGGTAGCCCTATAGATACTAGCTAAATGTGTACCAAAACTGGGGGACAGCGGAGCTGGTTGGGACGCTGCAATTAGGAGTTCTGGGGCCTCGCCCCTTCCCTATCTCCATCCCCTTCCGGGGCCACCTGTCCTTTTAGGTTCTGGACTTGGGACCCCAGACTCAGCCTTTTCAGGGCTTAGTCAGGTGAAGTGATTTTGGAGAAACTTCTCAAACTATAATATGCATACGAATCACCTGGGGATCTTGTTAAAATGCAAATTATGATTCTGGCGTGTGGTTTGACAATCTGCGTTTCTAATAAATTCCCAGATCGTGTCAATGTGGCTTGTCCCCGCGCAAGTCTTAGAACGATAAGGGGTTAAAGTCTAGGAGGCAAATTCCTTGAACTGGAAGACTATTTTTTTAACCTAATGCACTTGTTTAATGAAGGATAGAGAGACAGATGATCCGCAGAAAATAATCTCCATTGCTTATAGCCTCTCAGCCTCCCCGCTCCAACACCTCCTGTACTACATGACTCCTCATCACCCACCCACCCCCAGCTGCCGCCTCCCCCTCCTCTGTCTATGCTTTGTCCACAGGGTCTGGGGCTAAGATTTCTAGGGTGGACAGACGAACAGCTTCTGTTGCAAAAGGAATGTGAGGATGACAGATTTTTATTTCTGTCTTTTGTCATAAACATCAGACTGTTATGTAAAATTGGGCTTACTACTTCCAGTTATCCATAGTCTAGGGATAAGAGAGCTTACATTCTCGGGTTCTGTCCTCCTGAATATCTAGAGCACCATTCTAAATGTCTCAACTTATTCCTTTATCACACCTAAAAAGAAAAAAAAATTTTTTTAGATAGTCTTAGCCTGTCGCCCTGGGGTTGAATGCCCCGGCGTCATCAGAGCCCACGCAGGAGTTTGGGGTTGCTGTGAGCTCAAGCTTGCCTCCTCCTCCTGAGTAGCTGGGACTACAAGGGCCCACACAACTCCTAGCTGTTTTTATTTATTTATTTTTTTGGTAGAGACCCAGGTCTTGCTCTTGCTCTTGCTCAGGCTGGTCTCAAACTCCTGAGCTCAAGCAATCCACCCAACTTGGCCTCCCTGAGTGCTAGGATTCACTTACACCTAAGATTACACCAGAATGTGAGCTGCCACGCATGGCCTAAAAACTCTCTAATTAAAATTATGCTAGAATGTGGGAAACAAACTATTAATTGTGGATTCCTTTTTGGGGGTGATGAAATGATTACGATAATGGTTGCACAACTTTTGTGAGTACTAAAAACACTGAATTGTACACTTAAAATGATGAATTTAATGGTATATTAATTATATCTAAGTAGTTTTTGCTATCTCCAATTAATTTTTTAAAAAAATTATAATCCTAGAATTCTGGGAGGTGGAAGGTAGTAGGATTGCTTGAGATCAGGAGTTTAAGACCTGTCTGAGCAAGAGTGAGACCCCCGTTTCTCCTGAAAATAGAAGAATTAATGAGTTGCGCTGTAGTCACATCTACTCAGGAGGCTGAGGCAAAAGGATCCCTTGAATTGAGGTTGCTATAATCTACAATGAAACCACTGCACTCTAGCTTGGGCAACAGAGGGAGGCGCAGTTTCAAAAAAAAATGCATATATATATATATAGTATAATTTATATACACACATTATAAAAATTCAGAAACAATATAAAATGAACATCTTCTTTCTCAACCACCTGTATAATTGATCCTACTTCTCAAGATTAATAGTTTGAAGTTTATCCTTTCATATCTTTATATTGATTTACATACATTTGTTAGACTGGGAATTCTTTTTTTTTTTTTTTTTTTAAAGACAGAGTCTCAACCATGTTGCCCTGGGTAGAGTGCTGTAGCATCATAGCTCACAGCAACTTCAAACTCTTGGACTTAAAATTCTCTTGCCTCAGCCTCCCAAGTAGGTGAGAGGTGCCCACCACAATGCCTGGCTATTTTTTGTTGCAGTTGTCACTGTTGGTTAGCTGGCCTGGGCCAGACTCAAACCTGCCAGCCTTGGTGCATGTGGCTGGCGCCGTAACAACTGTGCTACAGGCACCAAGACAACTGGGAATTCATTTTAACTTAAGTGTGATCACAGTATAAAAATTGTTCTGTTCTGCTTGATAGTTTTTTTATTTTTTCTCCTTAACGAGATCCTCCAATGTTATAAATATAGCTCTACTTCAGTCTTTTCAAGGTCTGCTTGCTTGCCTACAGTAAGGCTACACATGATTTATTTAACTATTCTCCAAGTAATAGACATTTTGATTATTTCCAGGTTTTTATTGTTTATCAGCAAACTTTTTTATAACAAGAACAGATGACAAATTGATTATTTTTATTCAGTTCCCTACCAAGCTCTCTTTGATGAAGAGCTTGCCATTGATCAGAAAGCCAAAA
The DNA here is from genome assembly GCA_963574355.1 of Loris lydekkerianus. Classification (NCBI taxonomy): domain Eukaryota; kingdom Metazoa; phylum Chordata; class Mammalia; order Primates; family Lorisidae; genus Loris; species Loris lydekkerianus. The sequence continues at coordinate 66,694 of CAUYPK010057863.1, read as the reverse complement.
AAAAAAAAAAGAAAGAAAGAAAAAGCAAATATCCAGGGGTGGTGCCTGTGGCTCAAGGAGTAGGGCACCAGCCCTATATGCCTAGGGTGGCGGGTTTTAGCCCAGCCTTGTACAAAAACTGCAACAACAACAACAACAAAAAAAAAAAAAAAAAAAAAAAAAAGCAAAGACCCAGGTGAAACTTGGTAATTATCAAGATTCAAATGTATTTGCATACCTTTAATTGTGTCCTGAAATAATATTCTAGAAGGTTAAGTATAGCTAGTTGTTAATCTTGTAATAAGGGTGTATAGGTTCACATCATAATATATTTCCCATCAGTTAAGCAAGTTTCTAGGTTTACTCTGTTTTTATTGGCAGACCAATATGGTACCACTTTACAAATACGTTATAGTTTACATAAGATGAAACTTAGGAAAGGTACTAGCAGCAGATATACTATCAAAACTGGAAAACTTACATGTTTGTGTAATCTAAATTTGTTAGAAACTTTTTTTTTTTCCAGGATGCTCTGTTCGTTTTCAAGCTACTCAGTTATGGGATGGTATTGTTCACTCTCTTCATACTCATGTGGAAATAAAAAGGAGGAGGCATCATTTACGAACTTACAAAGACTGCTTTACTGGTTCTGATGCTGTTGATGTGGTATTAAGTCATCTTATGCAAAATACGTGCTTAAGTAGCAATGCTATCTCTCGTCTTAAAGGAGTTCGTCTTTGCCAAGTTCTAATGAATCATAAGGTATTTGAATCGGTAGGAGTAAAGCTGTTCAAAAATGAAAAGGAATTAGAATTTGAAGATTCTAACAATAGTCTCTACAGATTTCTAGACAATGAATCATCTTATATTTTTTGCAAAAGAAAAAAGGATACTGAGAATGGGTTCATAAATGAAACAAAACCACAGGAATCTTTAAGGTGAGTGTTAACCAAGATACTGTGTTATGCTGTGTTTAGTCCCTGCAAGAACTATCGGCCTTGAGCTAAATTTGAATGTTATACTTTTCATTTTTCTCAGAAGTCAATAAAACAAATAGCTGTGTAAAAATTAAACCATGTCTGCATTTGCTCTAGAGCTGTTGTGGAAGACATTATCACACAAACTTTTCAGGATTTACCCCAGGAATGTTATATCCTCTGAAAAACTGATATACTTTAAAACATTGAAAAATGACTTATCCAATGTAATCAAAACCAAAATTCTCTGGAAACTCAGAGCAATAATTTCCTACTCCATCATAGCAATGGTTAACTTTATAATTAGTATATACGCTTTCTCTTTGTTTGGAATTCTAGTTTGCCCTCTTTGGGTGATTTTTTTTTTTTTTTTTATTCTCTTGCCTCAGCCTCCAGAGTAGCTGGAACTACAGGTGCCCGCCACAATGCCCAGCTATTTGTGCAGTTTGGCTGGGGCCAGGTTCAAACCCGCCACCCTGGGTATATGGGGCCGGCGCCCTACCCACCGAGCCATAGTCGCAGCCCAAGGGTGATATTTTATTAAATATTGTACTTGTATCTTTTATTTTAAGCTGTCTGAAATCCTGTGTGGAAAGAGAGACAGTATGAATAAATTTTAATAAATTAAAATGTATATTTAGGGCTGGCACAGTGGCTCACCCTGTAATCCTAGGACTCTGGAGGGCCAAGGCTGAGGTAGGCAGATTGCTTGAGCTCAAGAGTTTGACTAGCCTAAACAAGAAAGAGACCCTATCTCTAGTAAAAGTAGAAAACTGAATCTAGAAAATCTTGAGTCCAAGAGTTTGAGATTGCTGTGAGCTATGAAGCCATAGCACTCTACCCAAGGTAACAGAGTGAGACTGTCTTAAAAAAAAAAAAAAAAAAATATATATATATATATATATAAATTAAATGTATATTTGATAGTTGGGCGCTGTGGCTGGCACTTGTAGTCCCAGCTGCTTGGGAGGCTGAGGCAAGAGAATCGCTTAAGCCCAAGAGTTTGAGATTCCTGTGAGCTGTGATGCCACGACACTCTACCAAGGGTGACATCTGAGACTCTGTCTCAAAAAAAAAAAAAAAAGGCGGCGCCTGTGGCTCAAAGGAGTAGGGTGCTGTCCCCATATACTGAAGGTGGTGAGTTCAAACCCAGCCCTGGCCAAAAACTGCAAAAAAAAAAAAAAAAAGTGTATTTGAAATGTTGGCCCTGTATATAATGAAAAAAATTCACATTTTTTTTAACAGACCAGAAGATGAAATGATTTCAAATCCTGTAGCACAAGAGATTAGTGAGGAAAGAATCAAGGAATTTATTCATATGCAGAGTGGGAATCCAGCTTTACCTCCAAATACTACAGTTAACAAACCTAATCTCCAGCTTTCAAAAGAAGGTAATTTCATTTTTCATTTTTTTTTCCGCAAACTTTATAAGAAAGAACTGATTTTTTAAAATATATGTCTTAAGGGCAGTTTCAAGTTCACAACAAAACTGAGCAGGAAGTAGAGTTTCTGTATATCCACCCCTGGTCTCCACCAAGAGTCTTTCCCACCCCTTCAGCATCCTGCACCCTAGTGGCACTCAGTGAACCTACACTGACGTGTCATTATCACCCAAAGCCAATAGTTTGCACTGGGTCTCACCCCTGGGGTTGCACAGTCTGTGGCTTTGGACAAATGTAGAAATGTACCCATCATCATAATATCATACAGAATAGTTTCACTGCCCTAAAAACCCTCTGTTTTCAGCTACTCGTTCCTTCCTTCTTTCTAACTCCTGGCAACCACTAATATTTTTACTGTTTCTAAGAATTGATGTTTTAGATCTGATAAAAATAGTGTTTTTGCTGTGCTGTCTCTGCTTCTCTTCCCTGTGTTTCCTTCTGCATAGGAATTACATCAGGCAAGACAGGCAAGGCAACACACAACTACCACCACTTTTTTTTTTATTTTTGAGACAGAGTCTTACTTTGTCACCTGGTGTAGAGTGCCTGACATCATAGCTCACAGCAACCTCAAACTTTGGGGTACAAGTCATTCTCTTGCCTCAGCCTCCCAAGTAGCTGGGACTCAGGCGCTCACCACAGTGCCTAGCTATTTTTAGAGATGGGGTCTGGCTCTTGCTCAGGCTGGTCTCAGACTCTTGAGCTCAGGTAGTCCACTCGCCTGGGCCTTTCAGAGCACTAGGATTACAGGTGTGAGCCACTGTGTCCAGCCTAGAAGTACCACCACTTTATTTTTTATAATGACCATGACCAGACTAACTGGAGGTGCTAATAGAGCATATATTATACTACTAGACAAAATATTCAGAGTCACTACCAGTTATTATTTGTAATCCAGGACCATCTTATGAGTGGATCCTTTGTCATTTGTATGAATCCCTCCCAAACATCTCCCTGCCCTTCCCTTTCTTAGAACAAACTAGGTAAGCTAACTATTACTCCACTTCTCTTTATCTACTTGTGTTTTTTTCCTTCTAATGCCATTAATGGTGAAAAGAAGAGCCCCATAGTGAGGGCAGTTAGGAGGGATACATACACATATCATTGATGCTTCCGCCCTTTACTGCATTTGGTTAAAGCATGATTTGCATGCTAGAGGATCATAGTTTATCAACAATAGTTAAGATAGGCTTGAGAAGAGATATACAAGGTGCCGGAAGACAGGGAGAGTGAGAAGATGAAATAGAAGGGAGCTCTGAGGAAGACTATTTGGAGGAAAAGCAGAAGAAGGGCCCCCAAATAAGGTTTTTATCTCTTACAAATGAAAAAAAGAAAACTTTTAGCTCGGCACCCGTAGCTCAGTGGGTAGGGTGCCAGCCACATACACCAAAGCTGGCTGGTTCAAGCCTGGCCCGGGCCTGCTAAAACAACAACCACAATTGCAACCAAAAAATAGCCGGGCATTGTGGTGGGCACCTGTAGTCCCAGCAACTTGGGAGGCTGAGGCAAGAGTTAAAGCCCAAGAGTTTGAGGATGCTGTGAGCTGTGATGCCATCGCACTCAAGTGTGACATAGTGAGACTCTGTCTCAAAAAAAGAAAGAAAGAAAGCAAGAAAGAGAAAAGAAAAGAAAAAAGTAAAACTTTCCCCATCATTTTCCTTTGGGGTCATGGGGTATCTCTAGAAATTCCTAACTAAAAGTGGATGTAATTTATCAGTAAAGGTATTAATAATAATTTCCACTAGCCAGGTACGGTAGCTCACACCTATAATCCTAGTACTCTGGGAGGCCAAGGCAAGTGGATTGCTTGAGCGCAGAAGTTCAAGACCAGCCTGAATAGGAGCAAGACTCTGTCTCTACTAAAAATAGAAAAACTAACTGGGCATAGTGGCTCACGCCTGTAGTCCCAGCTACTTCAGGCAAGACGATTGCTTAAGCCCAAGAGTTTGAAGTTGCTGTGAGCTATGACCTATGACGCCAGGGTACTCTACCCAGGGCGACAGAGTGAGACTTTGTCTCAAAAAATAATAATAATAATTTCCCCTTACAGGGCCTTTGTCTTTGCTAAGCAATTTATAATGCATCTTGTATTTATTATCTACAATTTCATCGTAAGCACATAAAGGTAAAAGTAAAAGTAAAATTTCAATTTTATAGTTGGGGAAATAGCATCAGAAAGATCACATTTGAAAAAAAAAAGCACGGGCAGGAAGCAAAGCTGGCACTCTAATGTACACTTTTAAACATTTTTATTTGTATCTATGTTATGCATGTGTAATATAGAGCTTTCAACTATCCCTACAAGATTTATTACAAAAAATAAAATTCCCTACCCTTTCCTGCTCATCCATTTCCTCCTCGTCAGACATAGTCATTTATAACTCATAGGTCTAAATAGCATGTTTATATTGCTACTTCAAGATGTTTCAGTTTTAAAAACAACTATTCATTTTCTACAAGGGAAGAAGGGTATATGGGCCTCTTTCCTTCTTCCCATGTATCTTATGAGCACTTCCTCATTCCCCCATCTTTTCAACATAATTTGATTAGAGCAATAAGCTATATTTACATTATTTTGGCAATAAAGGCTGTTCAGAGTCAAGCTATACAGTAAACCATGATTCTTTTTTCTTCACATTTTATTCTCCTTAGAGCAAATATATTATATTTTTGTTTTCTGTTTTGTTTATACATTCATGCACATTTCCAACTACAAACTCCCTGGCATTTTATTATCATCTACTGAGATAGTCAGGTACTTTGGGTATTTTATCAGTTTCTTCTTCTTAGGGAAATCTTCTCCTTGAGATTTCTGTTCTATTTTGATCTGGACTGGTTGTCCTCTCTGCTTGTTCAAAGTTGTCATCCTAGGCTCTCCTTTCCCCACTTTAGTGGGGTGTGGAGGGAGAGTGGGGGTGTTTTGCCTTTGCTGTCTCTTATATGGGATCTCCTATTTCTTAGCTTCTGTGCCTTCATTTTTTCTTGTTTATTCTTCATTTTGGTGGCACACAGTTTCTAGTAGTTTCCTGAGAAAGGGCATCTGAGAGACAGTTTCTCTTTATTTCTGAAAATATCTTTATTTTGGCCTCACATTTGATTGACAGTTGGAATTCTGAGTTGGAAGTAACTTTCCAGATAATTTGTTAAGGCATTTCTACATTGTCTTTTAGCTTCCTGTGTTGGCATTGAAAAAACTAAAGCCATTCTTTTTTTTTTTTTTTTTTTGTAAGACAGAGTCTCCCTCCAGGGCCCTGACTAGCTTTATATCTAACAGCAACCTCAAGTTCCTGGACTCAAGCAATTCTCTTGCCTCAATTTTTCTGTTTTTAGTAGACCCAGGGTCTTGCTTTTGCTCAGGCTAGTCTCGAACTCCTGAGCCCAGTGAGCCACCCACCTTGGCCTCCCAGAGTCTAGAATTACAGGTGTGATCCACTGGCCTGGCTTTCTTTTTCTTCTAAAAGCACTTTTAGAAAAATTTCCTTTGTCCTGGCATCTTGTTCTTGTGTTATGGTTGCTTGTTTTGGTTACCTCTATGTCCTTGGCACTTAGAACAAGTGCCTAGCTCAAAATAATTCTCAATATGCCAGAGAAGGAACACTTATAGAAAGGTTTTTTTGTTTGTTTGTTTGCAGTTTCTGGCAGGGGCTGTGTTTGAACCTGCCACCTCTGGCATATGGGGCCGGCACCCTACTCCTTTGAGCCATAGGCACCTAAAAAGTTAAAAAATAAAAAATGAACAGTTCTTCATAAATGTTTGTGGAAATAAATGAATGTTCTATCTTAATGCTCGTGCAGATGAGTCTTCTTCCTACGTTCATACTTATTCATAATATATCTCATTGGTGACTTGATAAAATTTTCCTTTACTCTTTTCATATGTAGTTATCCTTGCGTCCTTACTTAGGGTTTAACTGCTTGAGACCCACTATTTGTTGTGTATCTTTTTCTAGCACCTGATTCAGGGCCCTGTGCAAATGTAGGTTTTTAAACAAATGTGGCCTGATTGATTAGAGGCCACTGATGATCTCAAATGTTTACTAAAAGATGCTAATTTGATTTCTTTTTGGTCAATAACTTGCAGAAAGCAAACTCAGGTGCCTTTAATAGCCAGGCAGATCAGAGTGCCAGTCAGTATTTAATTATCAGACACATAGGAAAAAAAGCATATAATGCTGTTTTTTCTAGAAACATATGGCCTTCTCGGGATTATCTTCTTTTCCCACATAACACAGAGATAAAAGTCCTAGGAAATCAATTTTTACTGTAGCAAAAACTATGGGACAATACCATGAAAATGGCAGCCAACATTCTATTTTACTGTTTGGGACGCAGTGGGGAATGGTGGGATTTGTGGTGAACTGGAAATGAAGTGCCAGTCCCAGGGGGCAGTCCTAATTTATATCAGCTGATTCGGATCAGGCATTAATTTAGACCCCATATTGTGATATTTTATGATTTTTGTAAAATAGAAACTTGAAACCCATAATTTTATATGAAATTGCCTATTTTTATGCAAGTCAATTTTCCTTCAGAGTACTTTGTGACCAAACAAATCATGGCTACTGGCCATAGTTCACAGGTCACTTGTATTGGCAGCTCTGCAAGAGAATTATTATAGCTTGTTACTTTTGTAATTTTGTTTAATTAAAAAGAAAAACATAAGATGAATTATGATCTGATGGTTAGGGTGATGAAAAAATTAACAACAGGGAATGACCAGAAATCCAAGTTAAGATTAACCTAATACTGTATTTTAATTTTATTTAAAAAACAATAAATCTTTTCTGGCAGTGCTGGCCCAGTGGGTAGGGCGCCAGCCCCATATACCGAGGGTGGCAGCACTGGCCAAACTGCAACAAAAAAATAGCCAGGCATTGTGGTGGGCACCTGTAGTCCCAGCTATGCAGGAGGCTGAGGCAAGAGAATCACCTAAGCCCAAAAGCTGGAGGTTGCTGTGAGCTGTGATGCCATGGCACTCTACCCAGGGTGACAAAGTGAGACTTTGTCTCTAAAAAAAATAAAAATAAAAAATAAATCTTTTCTAATTGGGAGTAAATAGAAAAGAAAAATAATGAATTACAATTATCTGTTGCTATGAATAGATAATTAGTAATATCATATTTTTCTCAGATGTGTAAAATAATTTATAAGCATGACTAGTAGCTTTTTATATTTGGAATTTACCTTCTGTTGGCCTTAAAGCTAGACAACATCTCTTTATAATCAATATAATCAGAAAATAAAATGAATGTGGTTCATAATCTTATGTCTGTGAAAAAAGTCAACTTTTTTTTCCTTTTTTTTTTTTTGAGACAGAGTCTCTGTTGGCCCTGGCTAGAATACCATTTCATCAGTCTAGGCCACAGCAATCTCAAACTCCTGGGTTCAGGCTGTCCTCCTGCCTCAGCCTCCCTGAGAGTACAGGCACCCACTACACCCAGCTAATTTTTCTATTTTTTAGTAAAGACAGGGTCTTGCTTTTGCTCAGGATGGTCTTAAACTCCTGAGCTCAAGGGAGCCTCCCACCTCAGACTCCCAGAGTGCTAGGATTACAGGCATGAGCCAAAGCCCCTGGCCCTAAAGGTCAACCTTGAAAAGAAAAACAATAATGTAGCAAATGTAAATTATTCTAATAAAATCCATTTTATTACTGTTAAATTAGTTTTTCTTTTATATTTAAAAATGGAAAAATTTTATAATATTGGTTAAATGTGTGTATTTTATTTGTCAGTCTTGATAGTTACAGTATTTTTCTTTCTAAGCTATAGAAGATGTTTGGAAACAACAAACATTGTTACGTATCTTTCAATTGATTGACCTTCCATTCTTGGAAAATATTTTGGAACCTCAAGTTAAAACACAAAATCTTCAATTAACTAAAGAGGAAAATCTTGTTATCTCTAACACTTGCCTAGACAGAGAGGTTATTCCAAGCTTATGACTACCTGAGTAAGTGACCACTTTTATTGTCAAATAGTTTATAATTAAAAGGTTTTTACATGTTTGTCCTTGGTATTTTAAAGTGTGGGAACATATTCATATTATAAACTGACATCTATGGAAAAATTAATCACTGTAACTTTTTATTTAATCTAAGGAAGCCATTGGTTATGATCTATGAGATTATTAGAAATCGAGTGGTTTCATTCACTTGAATTCTTTTATATGTCAATCATCTTCTCCCTGAAACCATCCAAAGTTCTATCATTTTCTTTGCATGACCCAAAAATAATTTAATCATCACAATTCTAAAAGTGTATTTATTCTTTCCCAATAAGAATCCACTGTCTGGAAGAGGAAACATACATGAAAGAAAAAAATTACAGTCCAAAGAGATAAGCCGTATCATAAAATCAGCCTCATTTGTGAATTAAGTCAGAGAACCCTCCAACTTGAATGAGGCTCCTTTCCATTTGCTCTCAACGTGAAGATAGTTGTCACTCCTGAATAAACCAGCTGTTAGGAAATGGAGGTATAAGACCTGCAGTGCTGTTGGGATCCCAGCAGAGAGAACTGATGTAATGCTCTCTGCCCCATGGGACAAAGTGAAAAGAATATCGACTCCCAGGCTAAGGACCAGAAGCTTTAGATCCTGGGAAGAGGTTGGCAATCACAGACCCGTGGACCCCCTTAGTCAACTGTGGTCCTGTTTGCACATGGCAAAGTTTTCTTATTCACAGTAGGCAAAAAAAAAAAAAAAAAAAAAAGCCTAAAGGGCTGACTCTTTACTGCTCTTGACTCAAAGATAGGACAGGGACACCAAAAAAGAAACAGGGTGTCTTCCAATAGTTCCGCAGGAAACTGGCAGGGGCCAGTCTGCCTTTCTAAGCTTTTAGGCATAATGGGCAGGTTATCTGTAAGAGAAGAGCAATCAAGCTGCCGTTAGTGTTTTCATCCCCAGTACTGCGATCTAGAAGATAATGAACTGCATGTGCTGGGCAAGGTACACCATTCATGGGGGGAGGTGGAAGAGAAGGAAGGAAAGAAGGCAGGTAGGCAAGATATTTGATATTTGAGGATCACCAAAAATTCATACTCGGGAGCCCCATCCAAGGAAAATAACTTGAGGAAAGACTTTAATCAGACTACAAAGAAATAACTGAACCTCAAGATGAGGAAAGACGAAGGGAAGAGACATTGGCAGGCAACACTCCTGGTCATTGCTCTCTCATTGATCCCTTCCCTGCCCTCCCACTCGGTGTGCGTCATGCACACAAACACTAAGTAAAAGTGGTAAGACTGTAAGGGAACGTGTAAAATAAAAGTGAAGCCAAAAAGAAAGGACACATATTAAGGGAAATTATAATAAACACTAACCTATCTCAGTAGGATGGGGGTGGGGGTGTGGAGGGCAGCAGATGTGAGAAAAAAGGAAATTAAAAACCTTCCAAAGAAGTCACTGGAGGGAGGGAGGTGACAAGACCTTAAATGTCTTATCTTATTGGGGGTGGAAAGATAAGAAGAGAAACAATATGTGGTGGTTATGTAAACAGGGCATCTATCTATCTTGGGGAAATATATAGTATTTGATGCCTTACTTTCAAATAGTAACAGAACCATTGGTATCTTATTATTGGAGAAGTTAGAGGAAGGGGAATCCCTAATGGAATGAAACACCTCTGAATGAAATCTAACAAAATTAGAAATATATAATTAGGTGGCTAAAAAATATGTCAGTCCTTTGAAAATCAAGGTACACAAAGGTGCAGTGCTATTTGGCAAGGAGAAGAATCTTTCCTCTCATTCATGCCTTCCTTCATCCAGCAAAATGTGTCAAAAGGACTTGTTCAAAAAAAGGACTTCTTTAGATTTCACCAAAGGTAACGGAGATTTAATTGTATCAAAATAGTGTGTTAGTTAAAGGTAAATGTCAACATTGTTTTGTTTTGCATTTTCCCTCCAGGATTGATGACTGGCTTACTGCAGCCATCCAGTGCTTAGAGTGTTTCCCTGACCAACTAATAGTCACGGTTAGTCAGCAGTTAGTGCAAAACAGAAATGAAGAGACAAGATCTGACATTCAGAAGAAGATACTCTTTAATGTCATAGTAAAATACTATAATCAAGAGAGAAATTGCCTGTTAACTGATGAGTATTCTGATATTCACTCAGCAGTTATTGAACTTTTAGGTAAGAGGATATACTTTTTTTTGTATAATGAAACATTTTAAAATACACAAGTTAAAGAAAATTTTATGTACACAAGTTAAAGAAAATTTTATGTATCATGAATATTAATTTTGTTGTTGTTGTTAAGATGAGGTCTTGCTCTATCATCCAGGCTAGGGTGCAGTGGCACAATTAATAGCTCACCGCAGCCTTGAAGTCTTTGGCTCAAGCTATTTTCCTGCCTCAGCCTGCAGAGGAGCTGGAACTACAGACTATGCCACCACACCCAGTTAAGTTTTTTCATTATTCTAGAGACAGCATCTAGTTACGTTGCCTAGGCTATGAGTATTTTAATATCTTTCTTAAATAATGTCAAAGTACCTTTCTTAAATAATGCCATAGTCTTTTTTCACTTGACGACTAATGTTCATCCTGAAAATTATGCTATCAAATGTAACGTAGTACAGGACATAAATCTAAGGTACAGTAAGGTACATAAATCACAGGAATATTCTAAGAAACATACTGATATAGTACAAAGATTAAAGAACAGAGGTGCCTGGAAAGACTGAAGTATTAACTTAGTAACAAAAAAATTGAGTTATATGCAGTGGCTCACACCTTTAATCCTAGCATTCTGGGAGCCCAAGGCAGGACGATCACTTGAAGTCAAGAGTTCTAGACCAGCCTGAGCAAAGCAAGACCCCCATCTCTACTAAAAACAAAAACATTAGCTGGGTGTGGTGGCAGGCACCTACAGTACCAGCTACTTAGGAGGCTGAAGCAGGAGGATCATGTGAGCCCAGGATTTCGTAGCTGCAGTGAGCTGTGATTGCACCACTGCACCCCAGCCTAGGGGACAAAGCAAGACGCCATCTCTTTAAAGAAAAATACTATTTGGTGATGCTGGATACAATTACACAGCATATAGATAATGTGTTTGCAACATTTTGTAATAAAATACTGTAAGTATAAATGAACTTGCAAATCAAATACAGTATATGTAGCATTTTAATTGACTACTAAGTAAATACTGTGCTCTCCATTTTCTGTCTTATGTTTTGTCACCTTTTCACCTGTATAACAGAAAATGAGAAAACAACAGAAGCACTTGAAGCTATACAGCTATACCTAAGATTGCTGTTGCCCAGTGTTAGAGAAGAATTATGACGGCTACTTACTTTTATGGCTGTTGCATCAGAGCCTGATGCCTACAAGTTGCAAAAACAGGTGAAAAAGTTTGCAGTGACAGTTTTATTTTAATACAATTGTATGTTATTTTTTCTTTTAAAAGCCATTTAAGCTAATGTTAACTTTTTTGTGTACAGCATGATAACAAAACAGTGGTCCTGAAAACACTTGCCAAAGCAGTTTTGCAAACAAAATTGTTATTAAAAGTACAAGCAGAACAACTGGCCTGGTTTCTACTGGAGCATCACTCTGAACTCTTCAAGGTACCTCTGGCAGTTTGCCTGGGCACATTTACCACAAACTATTTGGGTCAAGCAAAAGACAAATAATTTACTTAATAAATTATTTACTAAGAACCTAGAATGTGCAGAGTTTAAAGGAATGCTATCTCCCTACACCCACTCAAGAGGAGGAAGTAGACTTAACAGTTTGGGGATTTGCAAATATTAGTAGATAAATTTATTCAACTGTGGTATTACGGTGTGTCAGACACTGTTGTGAGTCAGTGAACAAAACACAAAGGTCTGACCCTTAGCAAGCTTATGTCCAGGTAGAAGAAGACAGTTAAAAAATACACACAATAAATGATTAAGTCATGTGGTTTGATAGAAGGTAATGAATGTAATATAAAAAATGAGAAGAGCAGTTAAAGAGATTCCTGGATGCTAGGGAGGGGCTGGGCAGGAGCTTACAGTGTTGACTAGGGTGGCCAAGGTTGGCCTCATTGGGAAAGTGAGATCTGGGCAAAACTGAAAGGGGAGAAAGAGTCAGTCCAGTGGCTGTGAGGTCAGGGGTAGTAGTTTTGAGCAGAGGGAAAATGGTTCCCAAAAGAGAGGCAGATGGAAGAGGGAACAGCAGAGAAGTGGTGCGTGGGGGGAGGGTGGGACATGAGATTAGAGGCTGGCATGGCACCCAAGTCGCTGTAAGGCTCCCTAGGCCACTGGAGGTTGCTTCTCCTTGGAATACTGCTAAAATGGCTCCCCGATTCCAATGAGAAACTTAGGACATTAACTCTTCCTTACCACACTGCCCCTCTTCACTTTGTTCTTTCTCACCCTGCCTCTACCACCGGGCAAATGAATTTGCCTCTTTCCTACATGTGGTACAGAAGTTAGAATTGGATTTTTTTTCTTGTTTTTTTTTTTTTTTTTTTTTTTTTTTTTTATCTCTCTAATGTCAGAACTAACAGTGTCATAAAGAAACATACTGGCTTGGCTCCTGTAGCACAGTGGTTACAGCACCAGCCACATACACTGAGGCTGGCCAGATCAAACTCGGCCTAGGAACAACTAAACCACAATGACAACCGCAACAAAAAATAGCCGGGCATTGTGGTGGGCACCTGTAGTCCCAGCTACTTGGGAGGCTGAGGCAAGAGAATTGCTTAAGCCCAAAAGTTTGAGGTTGCTGTGAGCTGTGACACCATAGCACTCTACCCAGGGTGACAGGTTGAGATTCTGTCTCAAAAAAAAAAAAAAAAAAAAAGAGTTTGTCCAGTTTGTAATTCAGAGGTTTCCTACCACCCACTTATTTCCCCACACCTTCAGTACTCTTTCTCTATTCATTGGTCAAAAATATTGATATTTTTTTCCTATTTTGAAATCCTGGCTAGAAAATATTCACATTAAATATTTGAAAATACCTGTTTTTATGTAGACACCAGTTACTTTATTGGACCTGGTTAGTAAGAAACTTAAGAAGCTTCTCCATGGAGAAGATCCAGATGCTGTATCAGGTATGGATTCCAACTTGTTCCTTTTCTATCATTAAATGACTGCTGTAGCCAAGGGGTTGGAAAGCACTAAAGATGGTTACAGTGAGGTTCTGTCTCAGTGTTTCCAGGGCAGGTTCTCCAAGAGTTCTTTCTGGAAGACCTTTGTTTGGTTACTTTGTACTAAAGGTGGAAGCAGTGGTCTCTCACTGCTGCTCCTGACTCTCACCTCTCCTTTCCTCCTGCTCTCCCTCTTGTCTCTTTCTCTGACTCTCTCAGATTCTTTTTCTGGTTTGTTTATTTGTTTGAGACAAAGTCTTACTATGTCGCCCTTGGTAGAATGCTGTGGCATGACAGCTCACAGCAACCTCAAACTCTTGGGCTCAAATGATTCTTTTTCCTCAGCCTCCCAAGTACCTGGGACTACAGGCACCTGCCACAACACCCGCCTATTTTTTTGTTGCAGTTTTTGTCATTGCTGTTTAGCAGGCCCTGGCCAAGTTCTATGTGGCTGGCACCCTAACTACTAAGCTACAGATGCCGAGCCTCTTCCTAGTTTTTCATTCTCTCTTCTTTGCCCCCTTCTTTCCTTAGGGAAGGATCAAATTTTATAAAGAGCCTGACTCCCTAGTTGAATACATGCAGAACTCAGGATGAGAAAGAACAAATGCTAGAAGGGAAATTGATGAACAAAAAAAAGGTGGCCCATCCAGGTTTTATGTTCAGAGATTAAATGATGTTGGCAGAGCTGAGGGCAGTGGAGCATAATGGTAAAGACCCCCAAGCCCTGGGAGTAGACAACCTCGGCTTTAGATCCTAACTCAGCCACTTGTCAGCCGTGTGGTCCAAGCTTGTATCTTTCTTGTAATGCATGGCTGATATGTAATGCATGGCTGATATGATGTATAGAGCTATACATCTACATCTTACAATACTGAAGACTTAATGAGAAAAAGCACCAAAAGTTTGACACATGGTGAGCACGCATTATAAGCTACTATTATTTCAAGGATATAAATTCTAAATAAAGAGTTGGTCATAGGAGTTTAAACTTTCAGAGGCAGTATAATTCAAGGGTGTTACCCTCAGTGTGTTTAGGTGAAGGCCATTGTAGTGAAGGCCAAGATAGGCAGAACCAGATGTTCAGGACCTTCAGGATTTCAAAAGTTAACTCTGAGAATCACTTTGGTATAGTGTGAAGGGTAAGGGGTCTTCATTTGTAGACCAGCACAGGGAGAAGTTCTGTGGGCTGCACATGGTGAGACAGCTCTCAGAGCAGTGAAGAGGGAATGCTATAGAATTCCAAAGTCTTCATTCACGTTTTCAACATGCCTTAATTTATTAGCCAAGTTACTAACATTCCTTCGTGTATTGCTCTTAAAACTGGGATAGTAGTTTCTTATATCTCCTATTTGACAGGTTTATTTCAGGGATCAAATAATGTATGTAAAATGAGATCATATATGTTTTGCTACGGTACAGAGCACTTTTTAAAGCAACAGTATTACTACTCTGGAACAAAGAAAATATGAGCCCAGATAAAATTATCTAACAAGTTAAAAAAAAAAAATAAGTCTAGCATAAGACCAATTTGGGTTAGTATATTTTAGTTGCTTTTTTAACTTGCTTTTCCAATTGTGCTCTTTTTTTTTTTGAAGACTTCACATTTTGTCAACCCTTGACACACAAGGAGTTTGAGAAACAAAAGGGAAGGACAGTTGACTATCTTCACCAGCTGGCTCTGGAGATTAATAGTAACACCAGCATCTCTTTGAAACAAAAGAAGAAATTAATTAAGAAATTTCAAAAACACCATCCAGAAGCTTTGGATTAACATTTCTGGCACCAGAAACTACAATCAATTTATAAATATAAACATTTCTCTTCTGCTTTTCTTAAACTGCCATATTTCAGAGAAAAAGATAGGCTCAAAGCATTTTAAGTGTTTTTATTTGTATTTGTGTTGATTTTATTTTAATCATGTTTAAAATGTTAACAAAGTTTTTAACTTTAGAAAACAATACAAGTTAATTTTCATGTATGCTGATTCACTGAATCATTATGCTGTTAAAATCGCTTCCTAATTGTGCTGCTATTATTAGGATCCACTGTAGTTCATTTCCTTAGAATTATTTCCCCACCGTAAAGAGACTTATCGCCCATGAGCTCTCTGGGGAAAGCATGCACTTCTCTTAGTATATTGTTGTTTTTAACCTTCTCCCTGACACTGCTGTAACCTAAATGGCAGTGAATCATTGAAAGAGGGAAAGATGCATAAAATGGAAGATTCTATTTTTTTTAAGACTTTTCAAGGAAAGTGGAAGATTTTAAAAGCCATAAATTTAAAATTCATAAATACTTAAAACCATGGATTTTGCCTTCTCAAACTTTCCTTCACTCCACTAAGTATTCTATGGTTATCTTCTTTGCTTTTATTCGTTCTTCCTTCCCTTTCTTCCTCTCTGTTTCTCTCACTCTAGCTCTCCCTTGCCCTTTTTCATTTTTTTCTTGTTTGCACAGTTGTGCACAAGTGCCCCGTCTGTGTTTTTAAATTGGTTAGTTCACTCTGTCATGATTCTCTTCATATGGCAGAGGTTACATGTTCAATACCAGTTGAAAGTTATACAGAAAAAAAATTCTGTAGTCTTAATTATGTCACTGATCACAGGGAAAGAAAAACATAAATCATTAGTTCTTAAAAAAGAAATACAGTGAACAGATGTCATCTGTTTTATCTTTTTGTACAAAAACTGTGTCAGTTGTCTTAGATTTGAATACTTAGAGTCAGAGTTCTCAACTAAGAAGCCAGATGCAATAGTGCATGCCTGTGATCCCACCTACTCAGGACTCCGAGGTGGGAGGATCATTTGGTCCCATGAGTTCAAGGCCAACCTGGACATCATAGAAAAGAAACAAAGTTCTCAACTAAGAATCAATGAAAAAGTTTTAAAGGGCCAAAGTATGATATACTAAAATTGTGGACAATTTTTTGTGTGTACCTGTGCTTATGTTATTTTTCTAGGAAGAAAATTCATACCTATCACCAGCTATTCAAAGGGGATTGTGACTCAAACACATTAAGAACTACTGAGTTAAGAATCAACACTGAAAGTCTTTTTTTTTTTTTTGAGACAGCGTCTTACTATGTCACCCTCAGTAGAGTGCCTTGGCGTCACAGCTCGCAGCAACCTCAAATTCTTGAGCTCAAGCGATTCTCTTGCCTCAGCCTCCAGGTATCTGGGACTACAGGCGCCCACCACAACCCCTGGCTATTTTTTTGTTGCAGTTGCTATAGCTGGCCCAGGCTGGGTTTGAACCTACCAGCCTCGGTGTATGTGGCTGGCGCTATAACCACTATGCTACAGGCGCCAAGCCTAAAAAGTCTTCATATATTTTCCACATTTATATGTTTTCTGAATTTTGCTTACTTTGTGGATAAACAGCCTAAATATTCAGATGTTAAAACAAGAGAATTCAATTAGATGACTTTGAAATTCCTTCCCATTTTAACCTAATCGAGCTAAAAAGCTTCTGTATAGCTAAGGGCACACCAATGAAAGCAAACAGCCTTCAGAATGGGAAAAGATATTTGCATATTAAGAATCTGACAAAGGAGGTCTTGCACAGTGGCTCATGCCTGTAATCCTAGCACTCGGAGGCCAAGGCAGGTTCGAGACCAGCCTGAGCCAGAACAAGACCCCTCTGCTAAAAATAGCCAGGCTTTGTGGCCAGGACTTGTAGTCCCAGCTACTCATGAGGCTGAGGCAAGAGAATTGCTTCAGCTCAGGAGTTTGAGGTTGCTGTGAGCTGTGATGTCCTAGCACTCTATCTAGGGTGACAAAGTGAGACTCTGTCTCAAAAAAAAAAGAAAGAAAGAAAAACAATCTGACAAAGGGTTGATAACCAGAATCTATAAAGAACTTATGCTAATCAACAAAAAAAGAGCAAACAATCCCATTTATCACTGGGCACGAGACATAGATAGAACCTTCTCCAAAGAAGACAGATGAAGGCCAACAAACACCTGAAAAAATGTTCATTGTCCCTGATCATCAGAGAAATGCAAATCAAAACCACCTTGAGATATCACATAACTCAAGTAAGAATAGCTCACATCACAAAGTCTCAAAGCTGCAGATTCTGGCCTGGTTGTGGAGAGAAGGAAGCACCTTTACACTGTTGGTGGGATTGCAAACTAATTAATATAGCTTCATTTGACAGAGAATCTGCAAAGAGCTGAAAGTTGACCTTCCATTTGATCCCACAATCCCATTACTAAGCATCTGCCCAGAAGGAAAAAAAAACTTACCATAAGGACTTTTGCAGTAGAATGTTTATTGGTTAGTTCACAATTGCCAAGTTGTGGAATCAACCCAAGTGCCCATCAACCCATGATAGATTAATAAACTGTGGTACATGTACACCATGGAATGCTACTCAACCATAGAAAACAATGGAGAGTTCACATCTTATGTATTAACCTGGATGGAGTTGAAGAACATTCTCCTTAGTAGAGTATCACAAGAATAGAAAAGCAAGTATCCAGTGTACTCACTACTAATGAAGCCAGTAGATGAACAACTCCATGCCCACATGAAGGAAAAAGACAAAAATTCAAGTGGGGTAGAGAGGGAGGGGAAAGGAAAGAGAGGGGAGGCGGGAAGGGCTTTGGTGAGCTCTCACCTAGCAGGCACAATGTAAGAGCATAGGGCACACCTGGGTGAAGGGCACAGCTACACCTTGGACTTTACCTAACAAATGCGAATAATGTAACCTAATTGTTTGTATCCTCATATTAATCTGAAATTTTAAAAAATTCCTTCCCATTTTGAAAAAGAAACAAAAGCCAAAAGTCAGAATGGTTATTTGACACTAGATGTAACTGCCCTAATCTCTGTATGGTTATTTTTAGAGTTGGGGAGGAAATTAATATACTTCCAGTGCAAGACCTGAGATGGTGGCTGAAGAGATACCAGGAAAATACTTAAAATGTGCAGCCACATCCAGTTCAGTGGAAGAGGGACAAGTCTCCTTATTAGGACAGTCACCATTTAACATTCAAGGGGTCAGGTGGGGAATTACTGTGAATGGCACCATTTTGACAAATGCTTTAAGGATATTACTATGACCTTGGATCTTCAGAAAATTATATCCTTAGCAAGTATCTTCCCTCTGAGTCTGTTTTATTTTTTAAATATCTAAAATTAAAATATACACATATATATTTGTACTTAAAAGATCATACCAGGTAATATCAAAGGTATGTTCCAATTCTTTGAGTGGTAACAATCTATCTGGGAATAGCAGGTCAGTGAGGGAGAATGTGTAGACAGTAACAAGAATATGGGCTCAAGTCAGAGACCTAGATTTCTTTAATGCTACTTGACTTATGGGTTCAAAGGGAAAAGATTAGCAGTGAACACCATGGATTAAGTAAATACAATTTAGAAACAGTAAAATTACTTGAAGTCAGAGTTGTTAAGCATGTTTTAAATGTTCTATTTTATTATTTAGGCTGGGTGCAGTGGTGGGTACCTATAGTACCAGCTATTCAGGAGCTGAGGCAGGAGGATAACTTGAGCCCAAGAGTTTGAGGTTTCCGTGAGCTATAATGATACCAATGAACTCTAGCCCAAGAAACAAAGCAAGACCTTGTCTCAAAAAAAAAATTATTTAATTTGCGCTCAGCATCTGTAGCTCAAGCGGCTAGGGCACCAGCCACATACACCGGAGCAGGCAGGTTTGAATCCAGTCTCGACCTGCCAAACGACGACAACTATAACTAAAAAATGGCTGGGCACATGGCGGGCACCCTCCCTACTTGGGAGGCTGAGGCAAGAGAATCACTTGAGTTTGAGGTTGCTGTGAGCTGTGACGCCACAGCTCTCTACCCAGGGTAATGGCTTGAAACTATATTAAAAAAAAAAAAAATTATTTAATATGAATGACATTTTCTAAAACATTCTCTAATGGAGCATATTTTTACCTACCTATATATCTGCATATCTACACACACATACTACTCCATTAAACTTGATTACAAGGAAAAATTGATTTCCCCCAAAAGGTTTTTGAAGGTTCTGAGGCATTAATTTCTAAAGAGAAATTCCTAACCAAGAGGTGTCACGCCACCTAGTGACAACCTCATAAAATACAGTTACTAGGATTAAAAACAAATTCCCAAGGGTCAGTTTTAGTTTAAACATTTTGAGGGGACTTATGTGTAAAGCATTTTTTCTTCTGTGTAAATCTAGTTCCACCCACTTAAAAGCTTCCTGGTGGAATATTTAGTAAATTTCTCAATTAAATATGATTCATAAGGCCTGAAACTCTGTTTAAATGTCTTTTTATTCACAGTCTCAGGTACAACAGTGATTCTTCGCTTGACCAAAATTTAGTCACACTCCTGACCCTTCTCCTTGGCCAAACTTTGCACTTTCTTTTAAAATCCTGTTTTAGCTAAGTCAGTTTAGCAAGAACCCTTAACATCTGGTCAGGTTTCTCACCCTCCACCATATCGCCGGTTAAGTCTCATCATCCTGGCCTGTCTTCAGTAAGAATCTTGTTAGGTCAGTCAGCCCTGCTTCTTGGTTATAAAGTCTCACTTGTCCATCTCGTAGTCAGAGTTGAACCTCACATCTTTCCCCACTGCAAAATCCCATAGCAGTGGTCCCTGGGTCTATCAGAAAGGTCCTGAATTAAGTCATCTTTTAACAAGTATCATTGAATACTTTTTCTTTGACAAGTACTATCCAGGTAAATAAAAGATTTTCTAAGTCAAAGAAACAAATTTTGAGACAAAACATTTCTCATATAGCTTATATACATAAAGAATGTTCAACTGCGAAAGCCATTCTTGAGACCTTCAGACATTTTTTCTGGAAATCTAAGAATTGGAATGCTTTTGTTATGCTAATTGTTGGTGTGCTAAAAAGATTTTTGTGTTTTTTTGTTTGTTTTTTGAAACAGAATCTCTAAGTGCTGCAGCATCACAGCTCACAGCAACCTCAAACTCTTGGGCTTGAGCAACCCTCTCACCTCAGCCTCCTGAGTAGCTGGGACTACAGGCCTATATCTGGCTAGTTTCTATTTTTAGTAGACAGGGTCTTGCTTTTGTTCAGGCTGGTCTCAAACTCCTAAGCGCAAGCAATCCATCCGCCTTGGCCACCCAGAGTGCTAGGATTACAGACATGAGCCACAGTACTCCACCCTAAAAAGATTTTTAAACATAAAAACCAAAAAGCAGCCCCAGCTCTGTCACATAACAACCTATGACTAATGAATGACACTTCCCAATCACGGGTATAATAATTCAACATTTCACCTATGCCAGGTAAATGCTAGAGATATAGTGGATATATCATAATCCCACTCTTTTTTTGGTTAGCTTCAGAATTTTATTTTAAAGGGATTTCTGTGGCATAACATGTCTAAGATACTCAGTAAAAATAATAGTCAAATTATAATTTTGCTTTCATTAAACTTTTCTGAAAATAGAAAAACTACCCATTACATACCATTTTGAACTTATTTCCTTTAATTTTCAAAATAATTTGACATTATTTCCAAGGAAAATTTATGGGAAATTATAAAGCAAGCAACTACAGAGTTCTTTACAATTAGATTTAAGATAAAAATACATTTTGCATATTGAAAATTTATCAAAATTCCTAATACATTTTGGCAATCTGAGGATTTAAAGGCACTTTAAAAGTTGTCTCACTGAACTGCTACAGACATGTTTGAGAAAAATCTCATCTGAAAGTCTAATACCAATGACCATTTCTTCCTTCTAAAACATTGAAATAATTTATTGGAAAAATCCATGAGCAGTCTGATCATTTTGATTTTTTTTTCATAAAGTTTCTTTTATAAGTTGGGCTAATATCTTGAAGGCCACGTCCATCTGTTCCGGGGAGGGCAGAGAGAAGGACACTCTCAAGTAAGGGCTGGGAGCTGAGCTGTCGATGTAGAAACTGTTTCCAGGAAGCAGTAGTAACTCTCTTTTCATGGCTTCTTCTTCCATCATTTCTTTTACATCAGAAATGCCTTTAATTTTAATCCACAAAAACATCCCAGCAGTAGGAACATGCCACTCCGCCAACCCCTTTAACCACTTGTCGGCCGCTGCCAACACTGCGTCCCGCTGGCTCCTGTAGAAATCGATGACCCGGCACACGTGGGCCAGGAAGCCCTCCTCTCCCCACTGGTGCAGCAGCTGGGACACCATCAGCTGGTTAAAAGTGCTGGGGTGTAAGGAGGACACTTCCGTGTGAAGAACTACTCTCTCTATCAAGGGCTTGGGGCCAGTTAAAAACCCGACTCTCAACCCAGAGGAGAGGACTTTGGAAAAAGAGTCAGCTCTGATGACACGCCCATCCACGTCCATGGACAGGAATGTCGGTGCCCAGGTCTTGTTAAACTGGAGAAAATAGTAAGGATCGTCTTCTACGATGAGGAAATCATATTTTCTTGCAAGCTCGTAGATTTCCTTTTTGCGGTCACTTGTTAAGGAGTTTCCAGTAGGGTTGTTGCCATTTGGGACAGTATAGAGAAACTTGGGGGTGTTTTTCTTGGGGTTCTTTGAATCTTCTGGTTTCCACTTGGAAAGTATTTCTCGGAGGGAGTCTGGGATCATCCCGTGCTCGTCGCTGGCCACGTTAATCATGTTGCAGCCCAGCGGCCTCAGAGCTTCAAGTGTTCCTCCATAAACAGGCTCATTTAGGAGAATATTATCTCCGGGGTTAAGGATCATTTCGAACACCTTACAAAGACCGTCCTGGCTGCCAGTCGTGACACAAATGTCCATTTGTCCCTGACTGGGTGGATAACGGACGGTGGGAGGATTGTGCAATCTTACTTGCAACTGTTTTAGCCAGGACAACAGCTCCGGGATCCCAGCGCTCTGCGAATACTGCAGCGCTTTCTTCATCGTCTCCTCTCCAAACTGGATGGTCGTTCCATCTTCCACGGTGATGGTGGCGGTCTTAAAGGGGAACAGGCTCGGATTTGGCGCTCCAGTAGCCAAGGAAATGACCGATTTGGGCGCCTTGATCAATTTACTAGTCATGGCCCGGATGGGAGACGGCGTCCTGGACGCGCTGACCGCGGTGAGAAACCGCGTGTAGTTCATGTCCACAGCCGTCACGAGCGCGGGGTCTTCCCGGGCGCAGCCTGGAGACACCAGATGGAGGGTCGGTCCCGCAGCCTCTAGGTCCCGGCCCTGACACGCACCTGCCCCGGACGCGCCCCGCCCCCTGCACGCCCCTGCCCCGGACACGCCCCCGGCCTCGCCCCCTGCACGCCCCTGTCCCGGACACGCCCCCACGCCCCGCCTCCGACACGCCCCTGCCCCGGACACGCCCCGCGCCTCGCCCCCGGCACGCCCCTCCCGCGGCCAATGAGCGCCGGCCGCGCCCCCAGCCCCGGGTCCGGGTCTGGGTCGCGGCCCTCTGCACCCCAAGCGTCGGGAGCGTAAGGGGCGTGCGGGGGCGGCCCGACCACGAGGCCCTCGCGGCTGCCCCGGACGCTGCCTGAGTCGGCTCGGCGCTGGCCTGGACCTGGCCCACCGGGGACCTGGCGGCGCAGAGCGGCCCTAGCGCCGGCGTGAGTCTAGGGCCATAATCCCACCCGTAGGAAAATAAATCCAGTAGAACATGAACCTAAAATTAAAGGTGTAGAGAATGCATAGTGATATGAATGCAGAACTCTGTATCACACATTTCTCTTGGCATCTGAAGGCTTAAGCAGGGAAGCAGTATTTAAGCTTGGTCTTTAAGTCTGAATAGGAGTTAGGAATTTGTGACATTTTTAGAAGCACTAGAATTTACAAAAGCGCTTGGCATTGATATATGGTATTTTATACGTATATCCATCTCCCTGGACTGCAAGAGTGCTTGGTCCTTGAATATCTGAGGCTGGCAACGTATAAAGAAAAGCAATGTGTTTGGCTCACGTTCTGCAGAAGCAGCATCGTGTCGGCATCGGCTTCTGCTGAGGGGCTCAGGAAGCTTTCATTCCTGCAGAAATTTACCGGGCGCTGACCGGGCGCTGACGTGTCAAGTGACTAGAGGAAAAGAGAGAAAGAGGGAAAACCAGGCTCTTTTAAACCACCAAATCTAGTGTAAATTAATAGAGAACTCATTACCGTGGGAAGGCACCAGACTATTCATGAGGGACCCACCCCGTGACCAAACACTTCTCACTAGGCTCTACCTTCAACAGTGGAGATCAAATTTGGAGAGGACAAATATTCAAACCATATGTGTGTGTGTGTGTGTGTGTGTGTGTGTGTGTGTGTGTGTGTGTGTGTTAAACAATTATATTGAGGGCGGCGCCTGTGGCTCAGTGAGTAGGGCGCCGGCCCCATGTACCGAGGGTGGTGAGTTCAAACCCGACCCCAGCCAAACTGCAACAACAACAACAACAAAAATAGCCGGGCGTTGTGACGGGCGCCTGTAGTCCCCGCCACTGGGGAGGCTGAGGCCAGAGAATCGTGTAAGCCCAAGAGCTGGAGGTTGCTGTGAACTGTGACTTCATAGCACTCACGGAGGGCGGTAAAATGAGACTCTGTATATATACATACATACATATATATATATATATATATATATATATATAATGTCACATAACTGCAGACAAACTGAAGCAATATTTTTAAAGGATCCCTCCCATTGTTAAGATTGTTCATGTTTGAGAAGAAATTCTGTGTAGGCTTTTTCTAAAGCCCAATATTGGTTCAGATTTTAGATTCTCAGAATGTTTTTCACATATTAAAAAAAAAGTGTCCATAGTCTCTTCTATGAAAATCAGTATCCCTTAATTTGTTAGCTGTGTGTGTGTTGAAGAGCAGACAATATAGAAAGGTTGTCCCAGAGTCTGACTTTATCTCAGGACAATAGGCAGCAGGAGAGCCTGACCTGGTTTTTTGTTTGCTTTTTTGAGACAGTGTCGCTATGTCGCCCTGGGTAGAGTGCTGTGCGTCACAGCTCACAGCAACCTCAAACTCTTGGGCTTAAGAGATTCTCTTGCCTCAGCGTCTTGAGTAGCTGGGACTACAGGCCCCAGCCACAATGCCAGGCTATTTTTAGAGAGAGATCTGCTCTGGCTCAGGCTGGTCTTGAACCTATGTTCTCAGGCAATCAACCGGCCTTGGCCTCCCAGAGCACTAGGATTACAGGCCTGAGCCTCCACACCCAGCCTTCTGATCTGGTTTTAAAAGGACTTAACTTACTAAATGCAGAATATAAATGTCTGAACACAATAACTAAGAAAATGCCATGAAGGCTATGTTAATCAGTTCAATGAAAATATTTCGAATTGTATATAAAACCAGCACATTGTACCCCATGATTGCATTAATGTACACAGCTATGATTTAATTTAAATAAATAAATAAATAAATAAATAAATAAATAAAAGGACTTAACTGGCTGGGTGGCTAACCTCTGTAATCCTAGCATTCTAGGGGGCCAAGGCAGGTGGATCACTCCTGAGTTCAGGAATTCAAGACCAGCCTGAGATTCAGTGCCTGTAGTTCAGTCTTAGGGCGCCAGGCACATACACCCAGGCTGGCGGGTTGGAACCCAGCCCAGGCCTGCCAAACGACAACTACAACAAAAAATAGCTGGGCGTTTTGATAGGTACCTGTAGTCTCCGCTACTCGGGAGGCTGATGCAAGAGAATCACGTAAGCCCAAGAGTTTGAGGTTGCTGTAAGCTGTGATGCCACAGCACTCTACCAAGGGAGACATTGTGAGACACTGTCTCAAAAAAAAAAAAAGAAGAAGAAAGAAAGAAAGAAAAAGAAAAAAAGAAAAACCAGCCTGAGCAAGAGCTCAACCTATCTGTACTAAAAATGGAAAAACTAGCCAGGTGTCGTGGCCAATGCCTATAGTTGCAACTACTCTACAGGCTGAGGCAAGGGGATTGCTCAAGCCCAAGAGTTTGAGGTTGCCGTGAGCTATGATGCCATAGCACTCTACCAAGGGCAACAAAGTGAGACTGTTTCCAAAAAAAATTCAAAAATAATAGATTCCTTTAAAGTATTGCCTCAGATTTTACTATTTAGAGCTAATGTTAAATGTTCTCTTTGAAGTCAAAAGTCAAATATATTAAAACGGTATCTATCTTTAGCAAATTAGGTAGGTGTTGAAAGGTTGGAAGCTTTGATGCTGGTTATAAAGGATTGAAGTCTATGTTCATTAATTTTAGAAATGAATTTGTAGTGTCTCAATAAATCAGCACCATTAGAGCTAAGCTGTATAGAAATTAATAGTTCACTATGGTAAGCATGTGAAAACATACACACCCCATTCTCTGTAGAATATAATGGGAGATACCAGGCTGGGGCATGCTTAGAAAGGCAGCTTTGAGGAATGACCCAGTTCCTCAAAGGAAAAACACGTGGTTGGCATGCTGCCTGTCCAGAAGAGGTTCTGCCAAGCCAAGCAAAGCCTTTTAAATGAGGAATTGCCTTTTTCCCTTCACCTCAAAATTCTAATACTACTTAGACCGTTTTGTTGTAAAAACTTTTTATGCCTCCAGATTACATGCCACTAACTAGGTATCACACAAATACAGACACTTTGCAACTCTGTAATGATAACCAGTCCAGGTTTAGGGAGGGCTGACCCAGCACTAACCCACACAATCCAAATATGACCATAATGGACAGGTCTCTCATTCTGTCCAGCATCCATCATTTCACTTCCATTGTCCTTTGGGGAAACTATCTTCTTTCAGTCTAGGCCATCTGAGCAAGATTGTCAAACCCTCTCTAGTCATGGGGTAGACGCATGATCCTAGCTAAGCTGAAAAGACTGGTAGCAATTTGATTCATGAGTATAACAAAGCAGGAGCTGAGATATTTTGATGGCAGGGCTCTAAAAAGGCTGCCCCTAAACTTCTATAACCTAGATTCCTAGGTTACTCTGGCCTTTTTCCTTCCTAAGGCTGCTGATTCAGCTTTCCTCAGATTTTGTAAGCTATCCTCTGTCATGCTGATAGATTTTGTTTTGCTGAAGATAGCCCAAAAGAATTTCTATTGCTTGCAATCAAAAAAGCCCACCTGATCCATTCATTCATTGATGTCACTGCCCTGTTTAAATTAGAAAGCTGGAGCCTTTAACACCTTAATATGTTTACTGGAGAATAGATGATAAAAAGAGTTTTAAAACAAAACGCTAACATGTGTATCAAGAGTTCTTGAAAAACCCTGAGCTAACTTCAAATTTCTTTTCATCCTAAAATATGCTGCAGTACTTTTATGAGTGAAATACATTTCTGCCAACACAGTAGTAACAAAAAACACTTTATTAGCTTTAGTCTCCACCCTTTCAAATGTATTCTAAGTAAAAATTAAACATTATATATGCATAAGATTAGTCCTTCCTACTTCAATATGCATAAATAAAACTTTTAAAATACTTATTTCTAAAAGAGAGAGGAAATCGTTGTTACCCTGAAAACACTTTAACCAATTCCTAGTCACAGTCACACAAAACTACCTTCTAAGGAAAATTGAGCAGTGAGACAGCAAAGTTTGTGCTTTCAGCTATGAGGAATTAAACTTAAAATGCATTTACTCTTTCATTTTCTAATGAAAAACAACCCACTCTAGGAAACAGCATATGCATTGTCATGGTAGTCTAGCTCCTAAATGAAAAAAAGGGCTGAGTTACATTTTATAGTAATTACCTAGCTAAGAAGTCTTTGAAAATTCACAAGAGATTGAAGGATTTACATAAACTCAAGGTTTTATCCTAGGAGGAAACGTAGCACAGTTCCTTAACCTCTTTTTAAAAGGAAGATTGAAATTAAACCTTTCAATCACAAATCAAGACTTTCATTCAGAAATGTTTCTTAAATATCAAATTTCTCTTCACAGACACTATGCCCATTTTCTTCATAATCTTCTCTTGTTACCACCATATCTTCAAAATCATCATTCTCCGATGTCAATTTTCCACCTTCCCATGCATATGTAATAGGGCTGAAAATAAAGGTAAAATAAATGAATTCAGATGATTTTATAGAACAACTGAAATATCCGAAAACATTAATTACTAACTAAAATATTCCAAGCTCTACCCAGTGTCATTCAACAGAAAATCATTTAAGGTATAAAAATAAGCACACTTTTCACACAAATAGAGCAAACTCAAAAGGAAAGGAAACTTGGTCACAGTAAGTGTTCATTTTTCCCTATGCCCTGAATTTTGGGGGCCTTTACCTCTAATGAAATAAAAAAAAAAATATGAGTGAAAGACAAAAAGCTGACTAACCAGAAAAACATCATTACAACTGAGTCTAAGCTGTGTATGCGGTAAGAATACATCATCTCATTAGTCCTCAAAGCAATCCTTGAAGTACCCATTTAACACCTATTTTATAGATTTGGTAAGTGAGGTTCAGAGACAAATAGGATTAAACCCAGAACTACGTATTTTCACAGTCTGTGCTTTTGCTGCTGTACTTTGTTGTGTTTAATAAATGAAATATTTAGAAAACACAGTACAATATAAAAAAAAAAAAACCACATGGTGGGACACAGAGGATAGGTAAAACTGGAGCAGCTAAAACATGTACTTTGGTTTTGCTATGTACACCTAAGGTATACTTTGTATATGACTCAGTTCTATTTCTAGTGTTCCTCTCCCCCAAGTCAGAGCTGTAAATCTGAAAAAGGTAAAGAAAAAAGTTAATATTTTCTTTATTGTTTATTTCCATTAATTTTTCATAAATACTTATATCCAAATATATTTAAAAATTACATACAAAAGCAGATGCATAATAAACTTTATTTTATTCAATAAGTTTACTGAAATCACAAAATGCTCAGTTCACAGGTGAGAAATATCACGCCCAGCCCAGAGCAGGCTTTCTTGGTAAGAACTCCTGATTCAAGGTAAGAGCCTGGGTTTTAATCTGCTCACTACTAGTTCACCATAAGGTATTTGCCAGTCATGAACCCTTTTTTTTAATTTACAAATCACAAATTAAGAATGTTGAACAAAACATTCTCAAACAGAATATAACACTTTTGAATTCTTAAAAAAAAAAAAAAAGAATAAATAGTAAAGTCATTTAAAATTAAAAATATTTAGAATTTTCCAAAATTCCAAAACAACTTATGAATTGACATAGCTTACCTTGACATTCTGTTCTTAAATTTCTATTCTTGAAGAAAACTAGAGCATGACCCCATCTCTAAAAATAGCTGGGTGTTGTGGAGGGCGCCAGTAGTCCCAGCTACTCAGAAGGCTTAGACCAGAGAATCACTTGAGCCCAGGAGTTTGAGGTTGCTGTGAGCTATGAGGCTCGGCACTCTACCCAGGGCAACATAGTGAGACTCTGTCTAAAAAAAAAAAAAAAGAAAAAAGGAAAAAGTAGCAGGGCAATGTGGTGGATGCCTAGAGTCCCAGCTACTCAGGAGGCTGAAGTAAGAGGGTTGCTTGAGCTTAAGCATTTGAGGTTGCTGTGAGCTATGACTCCACAGCACTCCACCCAGGGCAACACAGTGAGACTATCTCAGAAAACTAAAAAAATAAAAATAAATACTGTCAAGAAATGGTAACTCACATAAATAATATAGATAATAACTTGATTGCTTTGCCTATAAAAATCTCTTAGGAACAAGGACTAGTTTGCTATATGGAAGGAGTTGCTTGTTAACTGAACGCCCATTATGTAGCAAACACTATGATACTGCCATCCCATTTAATTCACTGAAATAAAAGGTTTATCATTTCAATTTCTGAACAAAGGAAAACGAAGATCGAACTGGTTAAATAAACTTACAACATGGGAGAACCAGGCTCTAAACGCAAGCCTGCCCCATAGACCACCTTTTCTACAAGATGAATTCCAGGTTTTGTTTCTATACAAAGCAGCACTTACTTTTCAGGCAACACGACAGAAACATCATAATCTGTTGGAGTAAGACATCGAACTTCTGAGTAAACTCGATCCCTAAATCCTGGGAAAAGGGAATTTCCACCTGTCAAAACAATGTTCTTAAAAAAATGTGGCTGCATTTCTGTAAAAAGCAAACAAAAGGAGAAAGGGCAGAAAAAGGGTCTTAGAAATTCCTTTTACTTACTCAGGTAAGACATAGTAGATGAGGTAAGTAACAATTAGGCCAGCTTGAGCAACATAGTGAGATATTGTCTCTCTACAAAAAATTTTAAAACAGCCAGGCATGGTAGCACATGCCTAGAATCCCAGCTACGTGGGAGGCTGAGGTGGGAGGATCCCTTGAGCCCAGGAGTTAGTTAGATCATAGTCCAGGCAGTGAGCTATGATCATACCACTGCCCTCCAGCCAGTCTAAGTGACAGAGCAAAACCCCACTTCTAAAAAAATTAAAATTTCTTGGGCAGCGCCTATGGTTCAGTGAGTACGGCACCAGCCCCATATACCCAGGGTATGGTTCAAACCCAGCCCTGGCCAAACTGCAACAAAAAAATAGCCAGGCATCGTGGCAGGTGCCTGTAGTCCTGTACTTGGGAGGCTGAGGCAAGAGAATCGCCTAAGGCCAGGAGTTGGAGGTTGCTGTGAGCTATGATGTCACGGTACTCTACCAAGGGCGATAAAGCAAGACTCTGTTTCTAAAAAAAGAAAAATTAAAATTACTTTAAACGTTTTTTAAAAAGCAACTAAAGGATTACAGTTACTAGTTGAGGTACCACATAATTTTTGAGATCCAGTCTAAGATTTGTAATGAGATTAGAGTATACATAACTAGAGACATTAAGCAGAGTGAAATATGACCTTATAGACCTTTAAAAGAAAAAGCTAATGTGAGGGGGGTTGACTACTGGCTACTTGTTATATACTCATGCAAACTAAATATAAGTGAGTGACATTCTAAGAGCAGACATCTGACAATTATAATCATTCTTCCCTAAAATGGAGGGGATCTCACTGTAGGCTGAGATTGTGAGCAAGCATAAAGATGTAAAGGAGGTCTTTTATGGCATTTAACTTATGATCCATTTAACTTATGTAGTGCAAGAGGCTAAGGTGCTAGCCACATACAACAAAGCTGGCAGGTTCGAATCCAGCCTGGGCCTGCCAAACAACAATGACAACTTTTATGGCATTTAACTTATGATCATAACTTTCCATGTTATCTCACTGAGACATAATTATTGTGCAATACATATATTTGATAAAAAGAAACACTTAGAATCTAGAACAGTATTTAAAGAAGGAATCTAAGTGTGGGTAGGGCTCAGTGGCTCATGCCTGTAATCTGAGCACTCTGCAAAGCCAAGGAAGGAGGATCCAGAGAGCTCAGAAGTTTGAGATCAGCAGGGACAAAAGTGAGACACCAGCTCTACTAAAAATAGAAAAAATGGCCGGGCACAGTGGCTTACACCTATAATCCTAGCACTCTGGGAGTCTGAGACGGGTGGATTTCCTGAGCTCACAAGTTCAAGACCAGCCTGAGCAAGACCAAGACTAAAAAATAGCCAGGTGTTGTGGCAGGTGCCCGTAGTCCCATCTACTTGTGAGGCTGAGGCAAGAGGATCTCTTGAGACCATGTGTTTGACTTTGCTGTAAGCCATGACACCACAGCACTCTACTGAGGGTGACAAAATGACACTGTCTCCAAAAAATAAAATAAAAATAGAAAAATTAGTTGGGTATCGTGACTCACACCTATAGTCTCAGCTATTCAGGAGGCTGAGACAGGAAGACTGCTTAAACCCAGGAGTTTGAGGTTGCTGTTAGCTAGGCCACAGCACTCCAGCCTCAACAACAGAGTGAGACTCGGTCTTATAAAAAAAAAGGTAGGGGGGATCTAGTGCTGAGAAACATAAGCTTAACCAGTATTAAAAGCCTATAATCCCAGATAGTTGGATGGTTGAAGCAGCCAAACTGTTTGAGCCCAGAAGTTCAGAGTCCAGCATGAGCAACACAGCAAAACCCTGTCTTTTAATTAAAAAAAAAAAAAAAAAAAAAAGCCTACAAAGCACCACCAGGAAATCTGTCAGGATTTAATAGGGATTGGCCATTCCACTTAATGGTTCTGTTCACCAAAGCTTGGTGCCTGTAGCCCAGTGGCTAGGGCCCCGGCCACATACACTGGAGCTGGCAGGTTCGAACCTGGCTAGGGGCTGCCAAACAACAATGACAACTACAAACAAAAAATAGCCGGGCGTTGTGGTCTGCAGTCCCAGCTACTTGGGAAGCTGAGGAGGCTTAGGAGAATCACTTAAGCCCAAGAGTTGGAGGTTGCTGTGAGCTGTGATGCCGTGGCCCTCTACCAAGGGCAACATAGTGAGACTTGGTCTCAAAAAAAAAAAAAAAAAAAAAAAAGAGGGTAGAGTTCTCTTATATTAACACTGAGTCTCATGACACTAAAGCAGGATAGTACAAAATGTTGCATATATAACAACAAACTTTTATAACTTTATATAAAATGTGATATTAATATGAACATAGTTGTGAAATAATTAGGTGATAACAGTTTGTGTCTTCTAAATTTCTTTTTAAATAAGAGGAAAGCATACTGAATGTGCTAGAGTCTTCCTTATGACCTAGGATGTTAAGATATAAAAGTACTCTTTAATGACTTTTCCTATATCAGATTTATAATGTAGGATGAATCAGTAAAAAAAAATTTTTGAGACATGTTGCTCAGGATGATCCCAAACTCCTAGGCTCAACTAATCCTCCCAAGTAGCTGGGATTACAGGTGCACGTCATCATATCCAGCATCAAGACCTATGTAAGTGCATCATGGGATCTGAAATCTCTGTAAATAAAAAAGACTTGCCATTTGCCCGAAATTATTTAGAAGAAACAGGGTTCATAGAGCATATGATATTTAAACATATCATTATTCTTCAATCTTTTACTGTAATTATTTACGCACCTTCAGGTAAGTTCTGAATTGAATAGACAATGGCTTCTGGAATTCCCATTTCTTGAATGCCTATATCAGAAGGATTAAAGAGTATTTCTGGAACAGCAAATCTCTCATTGGCCAGACGAAGAATCTGCTCCCCAGATTTATATTTTCCACTCAACACCATCTCTTCCCTTGGCTTAAAGGAAAATAAGGTTAAATGTTTAAATTACATTATCAGCTCAGATGACTAATAATAAATAGTAATGGGTGGGCAAGGTGGCTTTTTCCTATTCATGTAGCATCCTGGAAGGTCAAGACAGGAAGATCCCTTGAGCTTAGGAGTTTGAGATCAGCCTGAACAAAAATGAGACGCCGTCTCTACTAAAAACAGAAAATACTAGCCGGGCACAGTGATAGGTGTAGTGCCAACTACTCGGGAGGCTGAGGAAGGAGGATCCTTTGAGTTCAGGAGTTTGAGGTTGCTATGAGGTTGCTAGGCTAACAGAACAGCAGCACTCTAGAATGGGTAACAGAGTGGGACTTTTGTCTCTCAAAAAAAAAAAAAATTTTTTTTTAGTGTTAGTAATACTAATATGTTCCATGTTCTTATAAGTACCAACATTCTCAAAAGTTAGAAAAACGTGGCCTTCTCTCCTGTCATTCAAACCACACAAATAACTCCTGCCTCTAATACGGATCCCCAAGGATAATCTAGCTTTGTTTCACACATTTTTAAAATACAGAAAAGGAGAACAGAAAATGGGTAACTTCATAATCTATCAATGGTACACTAATTGCAATTTTAGAGAACAAAGAATACACTTTAAATTAAAAAAAGAAACAATGTAAACATATTGCAATTTTTCCTGAAAAACCAAACAACTTTAAATAAAAAAAAAAAAATTGGCATACCCTGCGTTCCTGCCACTATTCACTTTCACTTCCCCACTTCCAAGTGTTTATCTTTCCTCCCCTACATCACCTGTGGTGGTTTTCTGTTAGTAGTCCCCCTTCCCCCAGTGTAAAAAGCCTACATCTGTAAGTTTCTTCACTACTCAAACTCTATTCAAAATTAATTTCCAAATGATTTAAGAAAATACACAGTCTTTATCCCTGAAATTACCTCATAATGCCAACTTAGTAGGAGGCCTTTGTACATAATACAACACAAACTTTGAACAACCATGACTTACATTCTCTTGTTATTTATTTTCTGCTAATCCACACATTCTGTGAGCCATGTTGCTAAAGCAGTCAGAAACAAATAATGTTCTTCCACAATACTCTGTATCACTCAAGTAACTGTTGCAGTTTTGGCTGGGGCCAGGCTTGAACCTGCCACCCCCGGTATATGGGGCCGGCGCCCCACTCCTTGAGCCACAGGCACCGCCCCATTAAAGTAACTGTTTTGGAGAGGTACTGGCCCCCCAACCAAAGCAAGTGACATGGCCTCACGTGCTCCCCAAGGAACGTTGCCCTAAGATGGAAAGACTTCTTTCTTTGTGGACATGCCCGGGCTAGTAAGTACAATCAATTGGATGTTCACAGAAATGAAAGTTTACCAGAGGGCTTCGCAAGGTTGCAGCTGGGGGCTGGGCACCTGCGGGAGTTGCGGGAAGAGTGCTCTGCTCTATTCTCCTTTTAGCAAATGACTCTTTCTTAAGTTTTAGGGAACTGATCAATCAAGTACAAGACAGCTAGAAGCCGTTGTAGTTAAGCCTTCGGCAAGGTGTTGAGCAAAGGGTCTCGATTTATAACTAGCTACGTATGTGTCTAGCAGCATATGTGCTGAACAAAGAAATTTTTAGCAGTCTTTATGGTTTCACCATTATATGCCCCTTTTTCTATTTCTATACCTTTTTTTTCTTTTGACTAGTGCTGTGTATAAAAACACACAATAAATGTGGGAAGTCACCACAGGCCTGAGCGAGCCTGGGTCTCCCTCTCATATTAATAATCATTCTGTGTGCAGTGCTTATCTCTGAGTCTCTGAGCATCTAGTTCTGAGGACAACAACACTGTTTCTTTCAATAGTATAAGATTCATCAGCTTTTCTAGAGTCCATTACATTCATTTCAGTTGACTTATATATAAAGGTTCCTTAACATATCAAGCCATCTACTCTCGATTCAGATTTCAGTTTTCTAAGAGTTTTTTCTGACTTCCAAATAAAAGGACCCTTCACTATCCTCTATCACCTTATAGTATCCTTCTTAGCCCATAGTGTTCACCTCCACACATCCACTACCAAACATAACACAGTAACCAGTACATAGGAAGCATTCAGTAAACTCTTGAATAATGACATGTGAACCGACAACGTGCCATTCATTGTATTAGGCACGTGACAAACATTCCTGGGTGAATTCTCACATAACCCTATAAGATAGGGATATTTTTCTTTCAGTAAGTGTGCAATTGGGCTCTTCAAGGTTATACCTTGTTCAGGGGATATTCATATAAAAACCCAAAAGCACATATAAAATATTCCTTCCACTATGATGCCATTCAATCTGGATATGAATGATCAGATGTCTATTATTTGGGAATTCCATGCTCAGAATATTATTTTTAAATAAAACTACCCTGAAAATTACAGAATATTCACAATATTTTAGAGAGAACAAAAAACTATAAATCACTTTAAACCCAACTAAGCTATTGTTTTGGTAACAAAGAGAATAATATCTTTCCTCACAGAGGTATTTTTCCTTCTGAGGCAGAATGGAAAAATTTTCCTTTAAATTTACAAGTTTAAAAATACAAATTCATTTAAAGCCAAGCATTCTTGTCAAAAAGCCAAATTCATTTAAAGCCAATGTCATTCTATTGACAAAATAAGCAGGAGGATCGTTTGAGACCTAGAGTTCCAGACCCCCCATCGCTACAGAAAAAAATTGTTTTGAAGTTTGCTGAACAGGGTTGTATATGCTTACAGTCCCAACTACTAGGGAGGCGAAAGTGGAAAGATCACTTGAGCCCAGAAGTTCAAGGCTGCAGTGAGCTATGACAGTGCTACTGTACTCTAGTCTGGGCAACAGGATGAGGCCCTGTCTCTTAAAAAAATAATAATAAGCTGAGATAGATGCGGACCTGAAGAATTACAGTTGTCAAAACATTGGGAATAAATGTTATCGAGTTTACACTCCTTATTGACAGAAGAGGATCATGTGACGCATCCAAGATCAAATATCTAACTAGGAGACAGAGTCATAACTAGATATCCTTGTTCAATGTTAGCAATGACACCATTAGTTGTTAATATGTAATCTGGGACAAGTGGCTTTTATTTTCAAGAGTGTAATTCCAAAAGGACTTTTGTTTTAGACTTAGGTAAATGAAGGGATTTATAAGGGTTGCTGGGAATTGGTATTTTTGTCAATGTCAGCCATGTTTACTGCGTGACCCTCATAAAATTAGTTCTAGAACCATTAAAAAAAAGATTAGTTTATATCACATCAGCTCTGCAGAAAGTGATAATCATTATGACAAGAGCAATTTTCTCAATTTAGGTCAGGTAGATGAATTACACCTCAGTGGGCTTCCTCTTTCTGATGAGAGATAAACTGGAATTTCTATCAGTTATAATCACTATGATATTACTTTACAGACCTTATTTTTATTGTTATTGTTATTATCATGAGCGCTATAAAAGCAAGGTTGCAACTTTTTCATAAGCATTTAAAAGTATTCTTGAATAAACATTTGCAGTCGAAGCCCCATCCCACCCCTTTTTATTTCTACTTTTTTCTTGCTCATCACCCAGGCTAGAGTGCAGTGGCACCACCATAGCTCACTGCCACCATGAACTCCTGGACTCAAGGGATACTCCTACCTCAGCTCTTGAGTAGCTGGGCCTATAGGCACATGCCATCACACCCAGCTAATTTTTAAACAAAATTTTTTGTAGGGACAGAGTCTCACTACGTTGCCCATCCTCTTGAACTCGTGGGCTCAAGATGTCCTCTTGTCTTGGCTTCCCAGAGTGCTGGGATTACAGGCAGTAAGCCACCTCTTCCAGGCCTAATGCAACTTTACAGATAAATTGGCATTCCCCTTTCAAATCTGATGATTCATCATTCACATAAATAGTTTATTGTCTTCATATTTATGTATACCTAAATAGTGTTATTATTCCACATAGATTGAAAGTGTATGTAGCTTTCAAAAACTTGCTTTTCTATGAAACATCAGATTTCTGATTTATCTATGTTCATCATGTAGCTCTATTTCATTTTCACTAGTGATTATTTTATAATATGAACGTATTTGAAATTATTTATTATCCTTTCTCTAGTGGATATTTAGGCTGTTCCCAATTTTTTACTGTTTTTAAAAGTATACTTAGAATGAATATCAACATAAATGTCTCCTTGTGCAAATGTCCTTATGTTTCTGACCAACGATTTTTAACTTACCAGCAGTCCTCGTCAAGCTGGTAAGTAGAAGGGCAAACTTCACATTTACCCAAATACAGAACTGATTTTATCTGAGCTGATCAAAGATAAGGACAAATTATTGTGACATCCAAGATAAACTGCTTCCCAACACTTTGAAAGTACAGTGGATTTTGTCCTTTTCAACTACAATCCTATCATATTAGACCAAACAGGAGTAAAATTTGGCCTTGGGTCAGCTATGTTAATAATTTTCAAAACAGGAAAGTAACCAATGTTTAATTGGATTCAAACTAATTCTTCAATAAACAGAAACAGATTAAACCATAACATAGGTAATGATGCTGTTTCTCTCTAGATTTGTTCCATGTCCTATCAATTAATCGGCTGATACTCTTTTTCTAAATAAATTTAGTGAGAAATGTTTCAAATTTCACTTGTCCCTGGTGAAAAGGCCACTGGGTCATCAATTCTCTACGGCCCCGCTAATCCCAGCTGAACCATAAATGCTTTTCATATTTGACTAAGGTGGTCACTTTAAGAAATATCCTTAATAATTTTTAAAATTACCTTACAAAAGCCCTTTTTAATTGTACTGAAGTCAGGCAAAACATAGTCTATCATTACTGTGTTTTCTTCTCCTTTCAATCTGGAAAACAAAAATGTTTTAATTTTGTGTAACAACCCTCAAGAATTAACTTTCCAATAAGTAGGTTGCAATTATACTTACTTTGCAATATCCATGTCTCTATAAAAATCCTGAGACACGTAGCATACATCTTCTTTTACTTGATTTATCACATGTGTTTCATCCATAACATGTAGCTGCCTGACAGAAATAAAAGTTGTAATATTTGAAATGGAAAAAATTTAGTTATAATTATCATTTAAAATATTTTTTGAAATTAAAAAAAATTTTTTTTGAGACAGAGTCTCATTCTGTCACCCTGGGTAGAGTGCTGTAGTGTCATAGCTCACAGCAACCTCAGGTTCTTGGGCTGAAGGAGTCTTCTTGACGCAAGTTTCCAGAGTAGCTGGGACTATACGCATGAGCCACCTTGCTTGGCCTACCACCTTAGTTTAATTATTAGGGTCTTTTTGCTTGTTTTTCTTTTTTGAGACAGAGTCTTATTTTGTCACCCTCAGCAGAGTGCCATGGCATCATAGCTCACAGCAACCTCAAATACTTGGGCTCAAGCAATTTTCTTGCCTCAGCCTCCAGAGTAGCTGGCACTACAGGCACCTGCTACAACACCCTGCTATTTTTAGAGACGAGGTCTCACTCTGGCTCAGGCTGGTCTCGAACCTATGAGTTCAAGCAATCCACCTGCCTCAGCCTCCCAGAGTGCTAGGATTACAGGTGTGAGTCATTATTCTTTATAATAAATATTTCTAGTTATTTTTACCAGATTATCTTCCTCAAAGTTG
This sequence comes from Loris lydekkerianus, assembly GCA_963574355.1. Lineage (NCBI taxonomy): Eukaryota > Metazoa > Chordata > Mammalia > Primates > Lorisidae > Loris > Loris lydekkerianus. The sequence continues at coordinate 28,600 of CAUYPK010057863.1, read as the reverse complement.
AAATTCAACACCTTTGATTTTTTTAATGTGAGTTTTTCCTTCATTCAACCTGGAGGAGTTACATGCACAGGCTCTGGCTCCAAACTGCGTTGGTTTTGGAAACTCCTCATCTGTTTCAACCTTTTCTCTCTTTCCAGTTTGCTTCCTCTAATCTGACTGGTGTGGAGGACTACATACCCAAACTTATTAAAATCAAGCCAAATTTTTTGGGGGGTCTGTAATGAACAGGATTCCCATAATCACAATGTCATAAATGCTACTTAAGAGTTTTCTGTTTTTAGTGTTAATCCTAAACATGGCCAAGAGAGATTTAGCTAGATGTAAATGTTTTCAATTTCAATATTTATGAAAACAGACAGGGCTCATAGCTCAGTGGTTTGGGCGCCAGCCACATACACAGAGGTTGGCAGGTTCGAACCCAGCCTGGGCCAGCCAAACAACAATGACAACTGCAACAAAAAAAAAAAAATAGCTGGGCGTTGTAGCAGGCGCTTATAGTCTCAGATACTTGGGAGGCTGAGGCAAGAGAATCGCTTCAGCCCAAGGGTTGGAGGTTGCTGTGAGCTGTGACACCATAGCACTCTACCGAAGGCGACATAGTGAAACTCTGTCTCAAAAAAAAAAAAAAAGAAAATATATATATATATATATATATATATATATATATATATTTATTTATTTATGAAAACAATCAGGCACAGTGGCTTGAGCCTATAATCTCAGCACTTTTGGAGGCCAACACAGGAGGACTGATTGAGGCCAGGAGTTCAAGACAACCCTGGGCAGGCTGGGTGTGGTGGCTCATGCCTATAATCCTAGCACTCTGGAAGGCTGAGGAAGGTAGACTGCCTGAGCTCAGAAGTTTGAGACCAGCCTCAGCAAGAGAGAGACAGAGTCTCTAAAAATATAGCTGGGCATTATGGGGGGCACCTGTAGTCCCAGCTACTTGGGAGGCCTGAGGCAAGAAGGTCTCTCAAGCCCAAGAGTTTGAGGTTGCTGTGAGCTATGATGGCACAGCACTCTACCCAGGGTAACAAAATGGGAAGAAAGAAAGAGGAAGGGGGGGGGGAGGGATGGAATGAATGAATAGTGGTGCATGCCTATTGTTCCAGATACGCAAGAGGCTAAGGTGGGAAGATAACTCAAGCATAGGAGTTTAAGGCTGCTGTGAGATATGACGCTATGACACCCTTGCCTGGGCAACAGGGTGAGACTCTGCCTCAAAAAAAAAAAAAAAAAAAAAAGAAAGGGAGGAAGAAAAAATAAGGAAGAAATTGCACAGCATTGTGCTTAAAGAGAAAAGTCAAATATCTACCGGCTACATACCATATGATTCTGTATGATTCTGTTCTGTAACATTCCTTTTGTCTTCTGTTACATATACATATATATTTTTTTAAGAGACAAAGTCTTGCTACAACTGTAGCCCCCAGGCTTGAGTGCAATGGCCCAATCATCAAACCTCATTTCAGCCGGCAACTCCTGGGCTCAGGCAATATCACCTCAGCCTCCAGAGTAGCTGGAACTACAGATGCCCACGATCATGCCCCACTGACTTTTTTTGTTTTTTTTCACAGAGACAAGGATCTTGCTAAGTTGTCCAGGCTGGTCTCTAACTCCTGAAGCAATCGTCCTGCCTTGGCCTCTGAGAGTACTAGGATTATATGTGTGAGCCACCATTCCCATCCTATAATTATTTTTAAGGTTAAAACTGTTACATGTACAGCAAGAATGAGAGTCACCTTCCCAATATTCACTTTCCTGGCAGTTTTTTAAAAATGTACATGTATATTTTTTAAATTGACACAAAATAACCGCATACATTTATAGTCCACACAATGATGTTTTAATACAGTGATCAGATCAGGATACCGTATATACTCAAGTATAAGACAAGTTTTTTCGGCACAAAATTTGTGACGAGTTTGGGTTTTTCGGCACAAAGTTTGTGCCCAAAAAACTCAGCTTATATTCAAGTATATATGGTAATTAGAATATCCTTCAGTTCAGTATCTTTCATTTCTTTGACTTGTAAGTATAGGCAGTCCCCAAGTTATAAACATCCAACTTACAAACAACTCACACTTACCAACGGAGACTATTCAGTAACTCCCCAGGTTACATTCTACTGACAGAGAGAGTAACATCACTCACATTTAGAAATGGAGGCTATTACAAGTAATAGGTAATTGCGTTGGTTCCATTTTACACACAAATTCAACTTAACAACAGATCTATAGAACTTATCTTGTTTGTAACCTGGGACTGCCTGTATTCAAAGTTTCTTTCTAGCTATTTGGAACTGTAACATTCTTGAAATAACAAAAATATTAAGATGGAAAGCAGATTAGCAGTTGCCATGGGAACAGGACGGGGCATGGGGTAAAGGACGGGGTGGGGACAGCCAATATAAAGGGCCAGCACAGAGGACTTCCTCTGTGGTTCTGTATCTTCATTGTGCTGGTGATTACACAAATCTGTACATGGGATAAAAGAACACAGAACCATAAATACTCCCACACAAATGAATGTGTGGAAAATATGGTAAACATTGAATACGAGCTGTAGTCTAGTTAACAGGATTGTATCAATGTCAATTTCATTGTTTTGATGTTGTACTACAGTTAAATAAGATATCATTAAGGGGCTGGATACAATGGCTCACGCCTGTAATCCTAGCACTCTGGCAGGCCCAGGCCCAAGCTCACAGGTTCTAGACCAGCCTGAGCAAGAGTGAGATCCCATTTCTAAAAACAGCTGGGCGTTGTGGCAGCACCTATAGTCCCAACTGCTTGGGAGACTGAGGCAAGAGAACTGCTTGAGCCCAAGACTTTGAGGTTGCTGTGAGCTGTGACGCCATAGCACTCTACCGAGGGTGAAAGTGAGCATCTCAAAAGAAGACATCATTAAGGGTATACAGGACAGAACACACTATATTTGCAATTTGCCAAGTCTAGAGTTATTTTCAAAATAAAAAGAATTTTTTTTTTTTTTTGGCCAGGGCTGGGTTTGAACCTGCCACCTCCAACATATGGGGCCGGCACCCATATGAGCCACAGGTGCCACCAAATAAAAAGAAACTTTTTAATTACTAAAGCTAGAAGGGATGGAGATTCTCAGCTAAGGGTAATGGGTTCCTTTTTTTAATGAAAATGTTCTAAAATTGTGGTGATGTATATATACATTAAAAAACATTTTAAGTGGCTAAATTACATGGTAGGTGAATTATCTCTCAATAAAGTCATTAAAAAAGGAGTGCTACAGCTGACAGAAGAAAAATGACAGAGAAAAGATAGAAGGAAGTATAGATCTAGTTATTTTCTAATGTAACATAAAGGTAGAAGAGCAGAGAGATACTGACATCCAAAGTTAATGTAGCAAAAATTGAGATTTAAGAATTCTAAGTATGTTTTTAAACACAATAAATGGTCATGTACAACATTTGCCACTTTTAAATATTATTTGTAATACATTAAACTCCTTAGAATTTAGAAATATCTTTTTCGTGTACATTACCATTTATATACTAGAAAACTTTCCAATTTGAACATCATTAGTGTTTATATATGTGATACAGCTTTTTTTAGCAATAATACAGAAAGGACACTGATGGTTACAACTAAAGGTAAGAAATGATTTTAAATTACTTTAATAAGTTCATTCCCCAACAACCTGATGGAAGTGGAAACCATTCTTCTAAGTGAAACATCACAGGAGTGTAGAAACACACACATGTATTCAGTACCAAATTAGAACGAATTGATTAACACTTCAGCGCATGCATGGAAGTAAATCTCAATGGAAATCAAGCTGGGGGAGGGAAGAGGAAGGGATGGGTCAATTCACACCTAGGGGGTATAGTGCCACTTAGACTCAATCTGTACAAAAACAAAGTGTGTAAACAAAACATGTGTATATCCCCTAATATTCTGAAATTAAAAAAAAAAAAAAAAAAAAGTTCGTTCCCCAGAGTTCCATTTTCCCAGAGAATTAAACCTAAGTATTACCTGTAGGATATGATCTCCTTTAGATGATTGGTTAAGAGTTTTCCTCCCACATTTATCCTACAAGGAAAGAATTCAAATTTGGTTCAGTTATCACAGATTTTATCCATTTTTTCCTAGAAATAACATAAAAATTAAATGCAACTTACCGAATAATTGCTTCTTTTTTCTTTTTACTTCGGCAATAAGGAACTATATGTGTAAAGGAATATCCGCTATCTACAATGATACAGCATAATTCAGAAGGATTATCTCGGAAATACCTATGTGCACTGAGAGCCCCAGCTATTAAAAAAAAGATAAAGAAAAAAGTGAAAACACTAAGTATAACATTAATTTAAATCAATAACAAAGCTAGAAAAGTAAAGCAAGCAATGACAAAAAGTTTCCCTTTAATTATAAGAAAAACGTTAATTTATAATATTCAGAATTGTCAAAAGATCTCCGTAGTGTTTAAACTTTTAAAAATCACACTTATGTGGGCAATATAGCAAAAAAAAATTGTGATCAATTTTTAATGGTAAATATTCATAGTTTATAATAATTATTACAGTACTAGCTGATTTTTACTGAGCAGTTATTACATGTGGGGCTCTATTCTAAACTATACAAGGAGAGTCATGACAATCCCATTTTACAAATGAGAATCCTGAAGCACAGAGAAGTTCAGTAATGCAGCCAAGTCACAAATGAGGAAGTAGCAGAGCTGGGATTCAAATCTAACACAATAGGGCTTCAGAACAGGGTTTCTCAATCCTCCAACTATTGACATCTTCGGGGCTTTCCGGTGCATTGCAGGGTGTTTAACAACACTTTGGCCTCGATGCACTAGATCCCAGTAGCAATCTCACAATTATGAGCTAAAAACACCTCCAGACATTGCCAAATGTCCCCAGGGGAGAAAAAACACCCTTGGTTGAGAATACTTCTAGGGACTGTGCTCTTAATCATTACAGTATACTGCTGCTTATACCACATACTGACTTAAGCTAACTATTTAAGTGCAGTACTTTCATTGTACACAATCAGTAGAATGTAATTCTAACCTGTAACAAACTTGCTTCTGTACCATTGGTACAAATTGTTCTCTCTCACACTGGCAGCCTGAGCTGTTAACATTGTTTCAAAAGGCCGCAGATGGCTCATGCTTGTAATCTTCGCACTCTGGGAGGCTAAAGCAGGTGGATCCCTTATTGAGGAGTTTGAGACTAGCCTAAGGAAGGAGACCCTCTCTCTACCAAAAAAGGAAAAACTAGCCAGGAGTCATGGTGTATGCCTGTAACCCCAGCTACTCCAGAGGCTGAGGCAAAAGAATTGCTTAAGCCTGTGGGTTTGAGGTTGCTGTGAGCCATGACACCATAGTACTCTGGTCTGGGGCAACAGAGTGAGACTGCCTCAAAAAAAAAAAAAAAATTGTTTCAAACAATAATAGCCAACACATCAATGACAGAAAAGGTAACTACCTCAGAATAATCCTTCAAGGTTTAGAAATATGTGATTAGTGGCTTGATTAGGGGGAAAATATATGATTTATATTTATTAAATAATATTAATATAAATAATATATTGATATATATTTATAATATATAAATTGAAAGAAGTCTATATAATCTCTAAGGGTCCATTTAGTTTTAAAATCCTAAAACTGGACATGATGGCTGTTGCCCATAATCCTAGCAGTTTGGGAGGCCCAGGTGGAAAGAATGCTTGAGGCCCATAGTTTGAGACCAGCCTAAGAAAAACCGAGACCTAATTTCTATAAAAAAAATATAATACTTAGCTGGACATGGTGGCACATTCCTACATTCCCAGCTACTCAGGAGGCTGAGACAGGAGGATTGCTTGAGACCAGGAGTGGTCAGTGCCCTCCAGTGAGGAAGACAGAGTAAGACTCTGTCTTAAAAAATAAGTGAATGAATGAGTAAAATTCCGAGTTTTTCCCTGTAACAAGGATGACAAATCACAAAGGAAAAAGAAATTCCAACTTATATTTCTTTCAGAACTAAAGAATGCCACCTAGTATTCTGAGATTTTAAGGATTTCTTTATCCTATTCATATCTATCTTCATATAACTCAATTTTAATGAAAACTTTAACTCACCATTTACTCTTAATACTGCTTGGAACTGATATTCTTCAAATAGAATTTCATTCATTGATTCTTGAATTGAAGTGAAGTTAAAATATGGTTCTGTGATAATAATATTAGTATCCAAAAAATCAACCTATGGGAGAAAAAAAAAAAAAAATCACAAAAAGTTTTGTAATTTGTAGCGATAATTATCAACACTTATATTATGTATATTAACAAAACTATTTAATGCACACATAATTTTCATTAGATAAGTCTTATTATTACCCTTACTCAATAGATAAGCAAACTGAGGCATAGAAAAGTTGAATGGGCTGGCACCTTGGCTTACTCCTGTAACCCTAACAGTCTGGGAGGCCAAGGCAGTGGCTCCTTGGAGTTCAGGAGCTCAAGACCAGCCTGAGCAAAAGTGAGACTCTGTCTCTATTAAAAACAGAAAAATTAGCGGGGTATGGTGGCTCACATCTGTAGTCCCAGCTACTATGGAGGCCAAGGCAGGAGGATCTCTTGAACCCAGAAGTTGGAGGTTTCTGTGAGCTAGGCTGACACGATGGCACTCTAGCCTAGGCAACAGAGTGAGACTCTGTCTCAAAAAACAAACAAACAAAAAAAGATGAGTAAGTTACCAAAATTCATAAACCCATTTAGAAACACAGCTAGGATTTGAACCCAGGGAGTATGGTTACAGAATCCATGGACTCAACTACTATGCAATTTTATCTCTGTTAAAGGCAACATTGACGAAATGTTACTGTCAAATTGCTTAAAGACAATTGTAAAAAAGTAATGAATAACTACAAGTATTGGGGGGTGTTATTATGTTTTTAATAGGAAAAGAGCAAGAAGCTTAAAGGTATTCAAGTTTATACATACAATTAGTATGTTTAGCAGAAAAAAATAAACATTTTCAAAAAGGTATTCGACTTTATATAATTCTCTCCCACACATTGAGAAGTATTAAAAACTTGAAAAAAAAAAAAACTTGAACATTCTCTCAGTATACCTATAACCATATTATAGATATTAAAAGTACAAAATTCTCTTAGAATATTCACACATTCATATATGTAAACAAAAATATTCTGTGGTGAAAATAAACACAAGACACTGAATTGGTCTAGTAATAGTAGAAATCAGAAATAATTTTTTCTTTGTTTACAGTAGCCTCTTATTTTTTACACCTGCGATGCCATGAATTCATAGGGAATAGGTTCTAGCAGCTCAGGCTCCTTGCTCTGGTTCTCAGAGTGCCCTCTCTGGGTGGAGCAGGCTGGTGCTTCAGTTGAACCCAGGTATCTTATCTTTCTCTTTGGCTTCCTTCTTTGATCATTTTCCTCCACACTTTAGGAAGCCATCTTGGCTCTTAGAGTGTTGAGTATACTCAGTAGGAGCATTAATCCTCTTGGCAAGAATCTTGCCCTTAACTTGGTTGTTTATAACAGTATCAACAGCCCGTTGGATAACATTGTAGACTCTTCCAGTTTTGCCATGGTAACATTTGTGGAGCAGGCCTTTCTGAACAGTAACATTCCCTTGATGTCTACAATATCACCCTTCCTATAGATTCCCAGGTATGTGGCCAAAGGTACAGCTCCATGTTTTCCAAAAGGCCTAGAGAACATGTAACGGGTACCTTTCATCTTTCCTTTGTGTTTGTCATTTTGGTGAATTATTGGAAGACGGCATATCCGGCAAAAGCCATAAGTAAAATTTTAGTCTTGCTTTCAGATGAGGACTTTCTCAATCTCTACTTCAACATGGTAATTTTATTCACTTGCATTTATTAAATACTTAGAAAAATCAAAGCTAGGAAAAGCTATATTTAAAATGTGAGTTAAATATGTACCAAAAACACTCATAAATCTATAAATCTCAAAAAATATTAAGTTCTAATTTTTCATTCAAATAAGATAGAGAAATACAATTTGAATACACACTCTAATTTGTTACCTGATACATTTCCTTTCCAAAAAGGTAATCCCAAACTTGTCTTTGGACATCCCAATTCACCAAGTAGCCCTAAAAAAACATTTTTATGATTATGAAGAATATTTAAACAATTTTTAAAAATCAGATTATGTACACTATGGAATATTATGCAGCCTTAAAAAAGACAGAGACTGGCACTTGTAGCTCAAGTGGCTAAGGTGCCAGCCACATACATCTGAGCTGGTGGGGTTCGAATCCAGCCTAGCCCGCCAAACAATAATGACAACTACAACCAAAAAATAGCCGGGCATTGTGGCAGGCACCCGTAGTCCCAGCTACTTGGAAGGCCGAGGCAAGAGAATCACTTAAGCCCAGGAGTTGGAGGTTGCTGTGAGCTGTGATGCCACAGCACTCTACCCAGGGTGACAGCTTGAGGATCTGTCTCAAAAAAAAAAAAAAAAGATGGAAACTTCACCTCTTTTACATTTACATGGATGGAGCTGTAACATATCCTACTTAGTAAAGTATCCCAAGAAGGGAAGAAAAAAATATCCAATGTACTCGGTATCATTATGAAACTAATTTCCAATCACTCACAATTTCCTATGAAGAATAGATCACAACTATAGCCCAGGATGAAGGAGGGAGGAGAGGGAGAGGGGAGGGGAGAGGACAGATAGAGGGAGGATGAATGGTGGGGTCACATCCATGGTGCATATTGCAAGGGTACATGTCGGATCTATTAAGTATAGAGTATAAATGTCTTAACACAATAATTAAGTAAACAAGATGAGGTATATATTAAACCAGTGCGATGTAAGCATTCCTAATTGTATATAAAATCAGCACATTGTGCCCCATAAATGCATTAATGTATACATGATCTATGTGTTTATGATTTAATAAAAAATAAAAAAAATTTTTCAAAATACATTCTCAATTACTGATTTCTCTTTACCATTACCTTCTCTAGTCTACTGCTATTTTAATGAATTTTATTTAATTATACTAGTATGCGCTCGGCGCCTGTGGCTCAAGCAGCTAAGATGCCAGCCACGTACACCTGCATTTAGCCCGGGCCAAACAATGATGGCTGCAACCAAAAAATAGCCAGGCATTGTGGTGAGTGCCTGTAGTCCCAGCTACTTAGGAGGCTGAGGCAAAACAATCGCTTGAGCCCAGGAGTTGGAGGTTGCTGTGAGCTGTGATGCCACGGCACTCTACCCAGGGTGACAGCTTGAGGCTCTGTCTCAAAAAAATAAAAAAAAATAATAATAATAATTATACTAGTAAGTTTTCCTCCTTTTAAAAGTTAAAAAAATTACAAATAAACAATAACTAAGATGTCAAGGGTTCAAAAGACCCAACAACATATAGAGACGGCTCTCTAAATACATTTTCTTAAATTAATATGTGCATAACACTTAGGTTTAAAGTTAGTAAAATTTAGCAACTCACAATCTGTAACTAAATCATTGTCATTTGTTTTTACCAGATCAATTAAATCTCGGTATTTGGTTTTAATTAGATCTTAGTTAAAATTTAAGTCACCTTTTCTGAGAAACCTAAAGATGTTTTATACAGACACACACAGCCTTATACACACAATAAAAAACTTGTCTAAGTCTACAATGTTAGTAATGACACAAAAGGATTACCTTTTGAAAAGGAAGGATATAGAAGAGTCCAGAAGGGTCTTTGATTTCATCTATCTGGTTAGCTGTAAAGGTTTTAAGACGTGCTGTTTTTGATCTGAACTGACAGTTAGGAATGACCCTAGAAACAAGCAAATAATTTATTATTCCCTAAGTATTTAGTTACTAAATATACCTTTACTTAACCATCACCCTCAATACCAAAAGATTAGTATATCCACAACTGGTGTTTTCTCATTCTTTTTTGTTTAAAGTTCTAGTACATAACAGGTTCCATAGTGAATCCTTTATCTTTCTCAAATAATCCTTGAGAAATCCTTATAGATGAGTATTGGTTCTCTGATAAGATCCAGGGCTTTCTTGCTTTAGGGTATAAATTCTTAGTTTTGATAAAACAGTCACAAGCTGGCGGTGCCTGTGGCTCTGTGACTAGGGCCCCGGCCCCATATACTGAGGGTGACTGGTTGGAACCCAACCCTGGTCTAACTGCAACAAAAAAATAGCTGGGCGTTGTGGTGAGTGCCTGTAGTCTCAGCTACTCCAGAGGCTGAGGCAAGAAAATCACCTGAGCCCAAGAGCTGGAGGTTGCTGTGAGCTGTGACACCATGGCACTCTACCCAGGGCAGTACAGTGAGATTCTGTCTCAAAAAACAACAACAACAAAAAACAGTCAGAAGCTCAAAATTCTGGCTATAAAATTAGGCTTTCACGAAGTCACAGACTTTCTTTCTTTCTTTCTTTTTTTTTTTTTTTTGAGACAGAGTCTCACTATGTTGCCCTCCTTAGAGTGTTGTAGCGTCATAGCTCACAGCAACCTCCAACTCCTAGGCTTAAGCGATTCTCTTGCCTCAGCCTCCCAAGTAGCTGGGACTATAGGCGCCTGCCTATTTTTTGGTTGTAGTTGTCATTGTTGTTGGGCAGGCCCGGGCTGGGTTCCGACCCAAGCTCCAGTGTATGTGGCTGGCGCCTTAGCCACTGAGTTACAGGTGCCGAGCCAGAAGCCAAAGATTTTCAATCAGCAAGATGCTACATGTACGAACGTAGTAACTATTTTTAAACACGGTTGTTGCCCACCATGAGTTTACAATCTGTTAGAAAGACAAATGAGTCATTACAATCATACACGCACACACGTATGATTACAAATATACATATCGGTATATATGATCATATTGGCGAAATACTGTAGAAAAGTCGTGTGCTTACTTATTTCACTTAGTATACTTAGCATTTTCTCTTCATGTTTAATTATTTTTCTTTCCTTCTTTCTTTCTTTCTTTTTTTTTTTTTTTTTGAGACAGATTCTCACTTTGTCGCCTTTGGTCACGGCTCACAGCAACCTCCAACTCCTGGTCTCTTGCTCAGGCTGGCCTCGAACTCTTGAGCTCAAGCAATCCACCTGCCTCGGCCTCCCAGAGTGCTAGGATTACAGGTGTGAGCCACCGCGCCCGGCATTTTTCAAAGAATAACGTTAAGAAGACAGGGAAGGAAGAAAACGGAAAAAAAAAAAAAAAAAAAAAAAAAAAGTCTTCTGAATTTGACAGAAGACTAACTTTGCTTGTCTATTTAAACATATATGTTACGGCTACACATGTTATCAATGCTGTGCTATTTCTACTTTGTTTCGTTTTTGAGACGGCCTGCCTCTGTCGCCCTGGGTGGGGTGCAGTGGCCTGATGACAGCTCACTGGAACTTCAAACTCCTGGGTTCAAAAGATTCTCTCCAGCCTCAGCCTCCCTAGGAGCTAGGACGGTAGAAGCGCACACAGCTGCGTTTCTGTTTAACTGACCTTATCATCCAGATCAGGCGCTGGCCAAAGCCTTCAGAGTCCCTAGACTCCACGGCTGTGCTTTTAAACTTTTTTGGGCCACAGAAGCCTTTGAAGATCTGTTGAAATCTACATACACCCAAAATGTTGCCTGCAATTTCTGAATAGTCAATGACCGTCGGCTACGGACCCTCCTGTCAGGAATGCAACTCTCGGAAGCCTAATTTTTCTTGGACATTCGCTGTTACGAAACGAAATATACATCCCACTTCCGGGACCGCGCACCCCCAAATTAAAACCAAAATCAATTCCAGTTCAAAGCATCACAACCACCCACCCCTCCCCAACCACAGCATCCCTCTGGCTCAAATTAGGGCTGGACAGGGGCCTCTGCAGGTCATGGATGTGCGGAGATGAAGCTCCTAGGTGTACGTGGCTCGTCCCTGGGAGAAAGCACTTACGAGACATTTGCGTGACTGTAACCGATTTTTGCGTTGTAGGCTCCATTATCCAGCACTAAGGTCGTCATTTCAGCGCACAGCTGCCTTCTTGACGGTCCCTGCCCGGCCGTTTTGCTCCGGCTTCTTCCGGCTCTCTATGGTTTCCTAGGCGGAGCATCAGGACTCGCTTCCGGTCACCCTAGCAACGGAGGACGCCGGAAGTCAGAGGCTGCCCTTAGGTCTCCTACAGACAGCGGGCTGACTTGCACCATGGTTCCAAACACCTGCAACGAACTGGCTGCATGTGTGTGTCCCCCAATAGTATGGTTCTGACAGCCAGATTTTTTGGAAAATAAAGTGCAGAACCATACGCAATGTGAAATTAGCTATGTAGGAGGTCTTTATAGCCACATTCCCCGCCACTCCCGTCCGGCTGTAGGAATCTGAACTACTTATATGCTGTTCTGTCAACTGCCTTACACTTTTACTCACATTCACACTCTTTCCCTTGCTACTTGTTCCGTTATGTCTGAGCTTATGAGTCTTTCTCATCCAAAAAAGGCTTCTTGACATCTGATGCGCTCCCTCTCCGCTCCCTTTCCTGAAATTTGGAGGGCCTATCCAAATTAGCATGCCTTGGGCTAATCTTTATATATTTCAGTAGTAAAGAGAATTTTTGAAGTCCTGACTCTGCTACACAATGGCTATGTAGATTTGGATAATGACACTGATAGTGGTAAAACATATACAATGTTTAATGGGCCTGAAAACATATGTAGTGAGAATAAGATGGAATCTGTCAGGCTAGGGTGAACGTGACACACCTGGCCCTGTCAGTTTAGGTCCTAAGTGACCTTCACTTCCTGTCTGCGATTCTTTTTTTTGAGAGAAAGTCTCACTTTGTCCCCCTCAGTAGAGTGTTATGGTGTCACAGCTCACAACAATCTCAAACTCTTGGGCTCCAGTGATTATCTTGCCTCAGCCTCCCAAGTACCTGGGACTACAGGTGCCCACCATAACACCCAGCTATTATTTGTTGCAGTTGTCATAGCCACAAGTGGATTTTTAAAGGAAAAGAAGAGGCCCTTCCTGCATGGTTTATAAATAATTTATATTAAAGTAATATAAGCTATTGCTTGGCTATACGTTGTTCTTTGTACCACAAAATCCAGCAACATGAAAGTAACATGTGAGGCACCTCATAAAGGAAGAAAATGACTTTAAGCAAATGCCCCCAGGCATGAGTGTTGGGGGAGCGTGACTGAAATCCTATATTTAATGTCTCTGTGAGCCTAACAAATTTTGTGCACTTCCTATAGTTTAGACTGGTCTAAGCTATTTTTCTTTTCTTAATTTCATGAAGACTAAATGATTAAATTAAGTGCTTGGCAGTAATTGTTATCATTATCCTCTCGTTTATGATCATCCTCTGTCCAATGGCTTATTGGAAAACTGCTACAGGAGTCTGTATTCCTTTCTATCAAAGAGTTCATTGAATGTCCAAAGTTAATTACGTGTAAATTGAGTTGTCTACCTGAAGAAACTGAGGTAAAATTACTATATGTAGCATCAACCTGAACTAATCAAAAGATCAGAATTTATTCGTACATTTATTTATTTCATTTTATTTATTTATTTATTTATTCATTTATTTATGATGGAGTCTCACCCTGGATAGAGTGCTGTGGTATCATAGCTCACAGCAACCTCAAAGTCTTGGGCTCTAGTGATTATCCTATCTCAGACTCCCAAGTAGCTGGGACTATAGGCACTGCCAAGTGCCCTCCAGCTTTCCTATTTTTAGTAGAGATGGGGGTCTCACTCTTGCTCAGGCTGGTCTCAGACTCCTGAGCTCAAGCAATCCACTCACCTCAGACTCTCAAAGTGCTAGGATTGCAGACTTGAGCCACACACCTGGCAAGATCAGAATTTAGTTTTAAAGAGTTTATTAAAGCAAAAGTTTGGGAATATGAGCGGCACCTGTGGCTCAGTGAGTAGGGCGCCGGCCCCATATACTGAGGGTGGAGGGTTCAAACCTGACCCCGGCCAAACTGCAACAAGAAATAGCTGGCATTGTGGCAGGCGCCTGTAGTCCCAGCTACTTGGGAAGCCAAGGCAAGAGAATTGCCTAAGCCCAGGAGTTGGAGGTTGCTGTGAGCTGTGTGATGCCCCAGCACTCAACCAAGGGCGATAAAGCAACAACAACAACAAAAAAAGTTTGGGAATAGCCACCCAGGCAGCAGGGTTTCCAGAGAAATGGGGAAAGTGTTCTAAAATCAAAAGTTATGGTTGGAGATTGGCAATCTCATTCTCAGTTCTTGGCAGAAGAATGGCCAGACCCAACAAAAACAAGGCAAGCATCAAACCCAGTTTGTTGAGGAAGAGAATGACAGGTTTGCAGAGTAAGGTACATTTTCCACAGACAACAAATGGACCACTTGTTCCAACAGAAAGGCAACAAGTTATGGCTGGAGTCTTCTTTTATTCTATCTAGATAGGTCCTCCTCCTTGTCCAAAAGTCACCATGAAACCAGTTTGATGGACAGTTAATAACATGTTAATTAGCCTTAGGTTACTTTAGGTCACTTTCCATTTCCAGCTGTGCCTGTGCTGCCCAGCTCATGGGCCTAGGGATTCCCTGATATTTTTTTGCAAATTAGCAAGAGTTCCTCCTTCCTCCCAGATAGGACAGTTGCTTTGGGAAAAACTGAGGTGGGGCAGCACCAAGACAGGACACCCTTTTTGTTCTTCCCAGGTGGGGCAATTGCTGGAGGTAGGGCCAAGGCAGAGCACTGGCCTTTGACTCTAGAAGAGCCAGAGGTTTTAACTACCTAACATTTATATATGTTGAAGTGTTAGAGAACACAGAAATGTACTAGGATTATAACATTTTATGTACAAGGCTAGTTTGGAATTCCAATTTAATTATTTGCAGTTTGTTTTCTTTTCCTTATAGCTTGTTTTCATATCCTTTTCAGTTTAAGAATGCACTTAGCATTTTATCTTAGTCATAGTGATAGTCAGGGACTCTTTGAGTGAGAAACATAAGAGGGAAATTAGTCTATGATGAAGATTGACAATTGAGAGGGAAGGAAACTTCCCTGTTACACTTTAGTGTTTTAGGTAAGGAAAAAAGGTAGTCTATAATCAGAGAAGCAAAGGTTACAGCTGCCTGTTTATGTCACTCATGTCCCATAATCACATTCCTTGAAGACTCAAATATTTTAAAGAACCAACAGCTTAGATTTGAATCATTTATTTTCATAGTTAAGAGTTTATTTGGGAACCTTTGAAGATTGCAACCCTGGAGACAGATTCAATTTGCCTTGAGTATATGCTCTAATTAGCAGCAGTTACAGTGGGTTTTTTAAGGGAAAAAGAAGGAGCAGTTCTTAAATTGCTTGTTAAGAATTTGCACTGAGGCCGGGTGGGATGGCTCACACCTGTAATCCTAACACTATGGGAGGCAGAGGCAGGTGACTCACTTGAGCTCAGGAGTTTGAGAACTGCCTCTTATAAAAAGAGAAAAAAATAGCTGGGCATGGTGGCAGATGCCTGTAGTCCCAGCTACAGAAGAGGCTGAAGCAGGAGGATTGCTTCAAGCTAGGAGTTTGAGATTGCTATGAGTTAGACTGACACCATGACACTCTAGCCTGGGTCAACAGAGTGAGCATCGGTCTCAAAAAAAAGAAAAGAAAAAAGAATTTGCACTGGCTTATTAAAATAATGTAAGCTACTGATTGGCTATACATTGTTCTTCATACCACAGTTTCTAGGAACATGAAGATAATGAGCCAGGGTAACATTGTACACATTGTGGTAACATTTTAGATAATTTATCAGTTACCGGATAGTCTGGTGACAACATGCATTCTTGTTTTGTACTTTAGCTCCACCCTAAAGACATATCTTGAATACTTTAGGACCACCGATTTAGGAGATTAACTATTGAATTAGAAATGTTAATAGGTCATGGGTTGTGTTGATCGTTGATTATCATTGTTTAAAATAAGGGTTAATACGGTGGTTTTTGCTTTGAACTTTTGTGTATAAAATGGTGGTTTTGGAAATGAAAGGGCAGAACAAATTTGAGAGATTACTTTCACTGTTGTCCAGATTTGCTGGCTTTTCTGTCCCTAAAGCTTACTTGGGCCTTACTTGTCTCTGTGTTTGGCTGCAGTGACAGGAGGAGCCTCTTTTGGTTTGGCAACAAAGATGGCATGTAACCTTGATAGAGGAGGGTGGTAATTACTCTGTCATCCTCCATGTACATGCTTAATAAATTTTGTATGACTTTCCTCCAATTAATCTGCCTTTTGTGAGTGATTTTTCAGTAAACCTTCAGAAGACTAAGGGGATGTTTTCCCTTGGGCCCTATATAATAAATGTAATTAATTTTTTTTCACTTTTTTTTTTTTTTTAGGGTTTGAAACACCCCCCACTCCGGCATACGGGGCCAGTGCCCTACCCCTCTGAGCCACAGGTGCCGCCCCATAAATGTACTCTTTTCCTCTTCCTGAGTTGGGATGATGCTCCCAATTCAGGAAGAGGAAAAGAGTAACCACATAAACAATCTGGCTCAACTTTTATGTAACAAAGTTGTGAGTTGTTTTTCAGTTGCCGTAAACTCTGGTTGAAGGTAACCTAATCTGAGCATGCCCAGAAGAACCATGCATGCAACCATGGGAGGACCAGGACTGAACTAAAAAGCAGGCAGGAGCCAGGATCCAATCAGGTGGAGCACTGTTTCACCCCACAGCAGGATTTAGTTAGAGCAGTTTCTTGCCATCACCCCATCAAAAGACACTACCAAATCTTGCCTCATTATCTTCTGACTATAAAACCAATACAAACTCCCTGTTTGGGGACTCACTTCTTGGGGAACTATCCCCAGTGTGCTCCTTACTTGTGCCAAACTATAAAACCTCTTTTATAGCCGACTTGGCTGTGTCCAATGGCCTGATACCTGCCAAGTGAACAAACTCTTATTTGAGTAAGAGTGAAATTACTCTTTGTGAAATTTTAAAGTGGAATTGTTACCATTTATTTTTGCAATGAACAGATACTATAATTCCATTTATTGACCTGTCAGGTTCCTTGATATTTGTTACTTTGAAAAGGAATCCACATGTTCTAACCACATTAGGCCACTACTATTTATAGAAGCTATGAACTTTCACACTTCTTTTTTTTTTGAAATGGAGTCTCACTCTGTTGCCCCAGGCTAGAGTGCCCTGGTGTCATAGCTCAAGCAACTTCCAAGCGATCTTCTTGCGTCAGCCTCCTGAGAAGCCAGGATTACAGGCTTGTACCCAACTAATTTTTCTATTTTTTAGTAGAGATGGGGCGGAGGGGAGGGGGGTCTCTCTTGCTCAGGCTGGTTGGTGTCAAACTCCTGTGCTGAAGGAATCCACCTGCTTCTGCCTCCCAGAGTGCAGGGTTTACAAGTGTGAGCCACCATACCTGGCTGACTTTTTCACTTTTGTTCTTTTTCATAATGTGTTCTACCTGTCCAAAACATCCTCTTCCACCTGGGGAATTAGTAATGATAGCTACCATTCTATTGCATCAGGCACTCTGCCAGAACTTTAGCTTTATTAGTTTGATTTATCCTGACAACTTTATGAAGGTGTATAGCACCACAGGGCTCAAGAGAGGTTCAATACTTTTCCTATGATCATGTAGCTAAAAAAAAAAAAAAAAAAAAAAAAATGTGCAGAGCTTGGTTTCAAATCCAAATCTTTGATTTCAGGTCAGCTCTTTAACAAATTAAACTAATTCATTCTCATCTTTGAAATAATACCTCCATTGTAAATCTGTCTCTGAATAAATTACTCCCTCTGTGTTCTTACAGCATCTTGCTTCTCTTTTGGGTAATGATGAGAGCACATGTAGTGAGAATAAGATGGAGTTAGTCAGGCTAGGGCTGAGATGACACAGCTGGTCTGGCTGTTTAGGTCCCCTGTGACCTTAACCTCATGTCTCCCATTCTTGTTTTGTAAATTTAGCTATAATGTAAAAGCACACATTTTGAGTAGGTCAGGGATGTTGATTTAGGAGATTTACTTTTGAATTAGAAATGTTTTGGGTCATGGGCTATGCTGCTTATTGTTTATTATGGGTCATGGGTTATTGTTTAAGATAAGGGTTAACACGGTTTTTGCTTTGAACTTTCATGTATAAAACTGTGGTTTTGGAAATGGAAGAACACAACAGAACTGAGAGGCTACTCTCACTCTTCTCCAGAATCCCTGGCCTTCTGACAAAGTTTGGTGCACCTATCCTGGTCTCTGCATATTGGCTGACAATGACAGGCGGCTGGATCCTCTTCGTCCAGTAACGATAACAATACCTAGCATTCATTATGAGTTGGCTGTCTGCTAGTCATTTTGTTAAACACTTTAGATACTATTATCTCCAACAGAAGAAATAACTTAGGCTGTGAAATTTGCCTAATTTTACATAGCTACAAAGTGACTGAGCCAGCATTAGAACAAGTCTAATGACAGAGCTGAAGATCTTTAACACTGTAATGATTTTACCTTCCATGTTAAGCTGTTAATGCATCACTACAAGAACGCTGAAGAATACATTTTTTTGTTTTTGTCTAGGCAGTCCCAGATACCGGAATAGTAGTGCCTGCTCTGTATCACATGACAAATGTGAAGCCCTGTAAGCCAACTCACACACCCATCCTTTCCATTCTCCAAGGAGGAACCAGGTTGTTGTACTATGTGTAAACTTAGCCCCCTCCCAACTGCACACCTTCCTAAATATATCCCTCAAGGGGTAGTATCATTTTCCTCTTTTAGATGTGACTGAACAGTCATTTTGGTCTCTTAAAAATACTGGTTTCGGTGGCTAAGGTGAAGGTGTAGGAGTGTAATAGCTTTTCCTATTTCAACAATTTCCTTCCTTTTTACAGAAAATTTCAAGTGACATTTATATACTTCTTTAGGTACAACCTAGTGATGTGGGCAGGGCTGATAAAATTAACTTGTTTCATAGATGATTAAAGAAATTATTTTCTCCAGTATAACACAGCCATAAAACGTCAAAGCCAGGACTTTTATTCCTGGGTCCTTGACTCTATCAAGACACGTTAACTTTTACTTCCCTTAAGATTAGAATAACCAGGGGAAACATTTGTTATAGCATTTAGCTAAGGGAAAGGCAGAATATTTTAGCAAAGGCAAGGAATCCAGGGAAGAACACGAAGAAAGTTGAGTAGGACACGAAAGCAAACCAAGCAGAGTATTTGTGGAGCAATCAGATTGAGGAAATTAAAAAGTAGAAGGCGGAAGTACTGGAATCGGGAAGGAGACCTCCAAAAGGGGAGAAAGGATTAAACCCAAGTCTTAAAAAAAAAAAAACAAAAACCCAAGTCTAACATTGGCAGTCAAAGGACCCCTGACGCCAGCCAGGGCGGGGAGGCGGGGAGGCGGGGCCGCAAGCCTCCAGCCCCGCCCCCATCGAGTCGGGCCCGCCCCTCCGCCCCGCCCCCGCCCTTTCCCAGGTCTCTTAGGAGATGCTGCAGCCAAGATGGCGTCGGCGGCGGCCGTGGCGGCCTGAGCGCTATGCTACCGGCTCTCGGCGGCGGCGGCGGTGGCCTTGGCTGGGGCCTCGCGTCTCTCCTGTGCGTGAGCACTCAGGCGCCTGTCCTCCGGCCGAGTTATCCGGGACAGAGAAGAGACGCCACGGAGAGCGGAGGGAGTGAGCCACAGAGCGAGAGCGTGGCGCCTCTCGCCTCGGCACCATGGCTGGGATTATCAAGAAACAGATTCTGAAGCACCTCTCCAGGTCAGTGAGCGCCCGGAGCGAGGGGCCAGCCCGCCTCGGCCGCCGGCCGCGCGCCGTCAGCCTGCGGCCTCGGGCGGCGGGGAGCGGCGGGGAGCGGCGGCTGTGCCGGAGGCGCCCCTGGGACTCCCCGCCGCCTCGCTCCGTCCGCCGCCGCCCGCGGGGCCGGTGGCCTGTCGCGTCGGCGCCCGGAGCTGTCTCCCCGGCGGGCTCGCGGAGGAGCGCGGGCGGCGGGCTGCGCGGGCGCCCCTGCGGGAGGCTGGCGGAGGCCTGGGGTCACCCAGATGCCGGCTGACGTGCGGCTTGGAGCGGAGCCGTTCCGTTAACCGGGGGCGTCGGGCGGGCGTGGACTCGTGGAGCGGAGGCTGGGTTCGAA
Organism: Loris lydekkerianus; assembly: GCA_963574355.1. Taxonomy (NCBI): domain Eukaryota; kingdom Metazoa; phylum Chordata; class Mammalia; order Primates; family Lorisidae; genus Loris; species Loris lydekkerianus. The sequence continues at coordinate 8,538 of CAUYPK010057863.1, read as the reverse complement.
GCGAGACGTTTACCCTGCGGTTGGCGGAACCCCCCGCGCCCCAGCGCGGCGGCCCGCGGTGATGCATTGGAGGTGTGCCTGTTTGCTCAGTTAGGATTTGTTTGCGGCAGATAACCACAGTCCCGCGCTTGGCAAGTTCTTTCTGGAGTCACTTCGGCCTCACATAATTCTTCCAGAACGGTCTTTTGCTCTTTTTCATCCGAGACTCTTACCTTCAGGGACTTAACATTTGTGGTGATTAAACCCAGGATATGTCATTCCTTCCATTTCATAACGCGGTTTTAGTCAGAATATGACTCAGTAAAGCTGGCAGTTTGTTATTGCTCTTGGCTTCTCCGTATTTGTCTCAAGACAGGCTAAAAATGTAGGATCGTGTTCCAAGTTGTTAACAGCTAATTCAAAGAGCTTGGTTGGTAGCTCTTTCTCCTCTTCTGGTATTTTTAAGTTAATTGATTAACTGATTTTACGAAGAGACTCAGGTATAATGATAGACTTGTATAGTAAGTATAATTCTTTATTCTTCCGCACAAGTTATCTATTGGGAAGCAGAAACAGTACTCCGATGTGATTCAGCAAATATTTCCCGCACTTACAACATTGAACAAGATACAGCATGGTTTTTTTTTGTTTTTTGGAGTAGTCTCACTCTGGTGCCCCAGGCTAGCTCAGATGATCCTCCTGCCTCAGTCTTCTGAGTCCCTGGGACAACAGAAAGGCACCACGATGCCCTGCTAATTTTTCAATTTTGAATAGAGATGGGAGGTCTCACTTTTGCTCAGGTTGGTCTCTAACCCATGAGCTCAAGCAGTCCTCCTGCCTGGGCCTCACAGAGTTGTGGGATTACAGGCATGAGCCACTGTGCACCTGGCCCTCATATAGTACATTTCTTAGTGGTAACAGGTTGGAAAGTTTCTTTTAAAATTGTACATATGATTCAATACTGGACTATCTTATTTTGAAAGAAGGTTTTTATTATTTAGGTAAAATCTAACTTATGTAAATTAGATAGCCTCTAGCTTTTCTCATACCTAGTTCCACAGGAAAATTCAGTTCAAAAAAACCACATTTGGAATACCAAATATTTTCTCACTCTCCCAAGGATTATTATAAACAGTACCAATCTAGATGCCTTGGAGAAAAGTTAATCAATCAATAAATGTCTTTTAATTTTTTTGTAGAATTCCATGTGAGAAAGACCCTTAAAAATTAGGAGCAAAGGTATAGTAGCTTACTTTATAATATAGAAAATACCCGCAAAATTAAAATTGAGTCCTTGGGGTTGCTTTTCCTATTTATTTATTTATTTTGAGACAGAGTCTCACTGTGTTACCCTTGGTAGAGTGCCCGGCATCATAGCTCACAGCAACCTCAAACTCTTCGGCTTAAGCGTAGCTGGGACTACAGGCGCCTGCCACAACGCCCGGCTATTTTTTGTTGCAGTTGTCATTGTTGTTTAGTTGGCCTGGGCCAGTGTTCTTTTTTTTTTTTTGTTTATTTTTTGAGACAGAGCCTCAAGCTGTCACTCTGGATAGAGTGCGATGGCATCACAGCTCACAGCAACCTCCAACTCCTGGGCTCAAGCGAGTCTCCTGCCTCCGCCTCCCAAGTAACTGGGACTACAGGCGCCTGCCACAACACCCGGCTGTTTATTTTTTTGGTTTGCAGCCATCATTGTTGTTTGGCAGGACCCAGGCTGTATTCGAACCCGCCAGCTCAGGTGTATGTGGCTGGCACCTTAGCCGCTTGAGCCACAGGCGCCGAGCCCCGGGTTGGGTTTGAACCCACCTACCCTACATATGGCTGGTGCCCTAACCACTGAGCTATGGGTGCCAAGCCTGGGGTTACTTTTTAATCTTGTATGATTTCTAATAGCTCTGTGATTAATAGTAATGAGAATTTTTTTTCAGAGATGTGTTTTTGAACCTGTTGTGTTTTCAGTAATTTCATATTTCAAAATGTCCTTAGTTCAGATGACTGAAGAGTATCAACTTCATATTTTGGGGTAGTATACTAATCTTAGTGCTAAGATAAATGTAGTTGTTTATAAACCTAAAGGCATTTCATAATAGATGAAACAAGGTAGGTGTTGTGACAAATTATAGTTATTCAAGTATGAATGAACTTTTGAAATTACCTGGGTCAAATTTAATTTTATAGATTATCCAGTAATGAAGATGTTACTATATTGATCCTAGTGGTCTGCGGTACAATTTAATAAGATTTAAATAGGAAATACTTAGAACATGTTACTTTCTATTGCACCTTCTCAAAGGAGGTCTTTCCCGACTAAACTTTGAAATTGTGAGCCCCCATGTTCCCTGTCCCTCTTGCTTGCTTTATTTTTCTCCCTAGCACTCATCTTTTATCATAATACATATTTATTTCTTTGCTGTTTGTCTGTGTCCGCTTGAGTGTAAATTGTGCAAGGGCAGGTAATTTTTGTCTTGAGACTGACATAAAGTTGGTACTTAACAACTATTTGACCAATTGGATGGATAGCACAAATGAGCTGGCTCTCCCTCATCCTGCTGTTCTTTTTTTTTTTTTTTTTTTAAACTGAGGGAAAACTATATCCCACTAATATGATTGAGGTTTGAGAATGACCAGTTTCCCTGCAGTTTTAGATGATAATAGGTGATTGAATCATTGAATAAATGTCATGCCTTTGGAGTTCTAGAAAGGAAGAACTGGCCAGGCATGGTGGCTCATGCATGTATTCCTAGCACTTTGGGAGGCCAAGGCAGGTGGATTGTCTGAGCTCAGGAGTTTGAGACCAGCCTGAGCAACAGCAAGACCCCATTTCTGCTAAAAATAGAAAAACTAGCCCAGTATAGTGGCAGGTGCCTGTAATCCCAGCTACTTGGGAGGCTGAGGCAAGAGGCTCTCTTGAGCCCAGAGTTTGAGGCGGCTGTGAGCTATGAAAATGCCATGGTACTCTACCCAGGGTGACAGAGTAAGTAACTCTATCTCAAAAAAAAAAAAAAGAAGGAAGAACTAGGAAAATCAGCCTGGTTCCTATAGTGTCTTATATGGGGAGGGGTCTTCCAGTAAGGAAATGCATAATTATTTTATTGGGGGGGTTCCAATAAGGAAGGAGACTATTCAGGAGCTAGCATGAATAAGAATGGTCATTGTTACCTTTGAGATTGAAATAATAGTGAAATTATAAGATTAAAGTCACAGAGGCCAAAGGTAAACTTTACCTTTGCTCTCTGAAGATTTGCTGAAAAATCAACTAAAAAAAGATAGATTTCTGTCCACAAATTTATTTAAATGTGCACTTGGGTGCGCACAGAGTGATTGCCCAATCCTGTGCAGAGTTCACGAGTTTTTGTTTCCTGGTAACACAGATTATGGAGGGTTGTGGGGTGAGGGAGAAGAGGAATTCTTTTGAGAGACACAAAAGATTAATAGAGGGGTTGGGGGAACAGAGATTAATTTGTAAATAGTCTTTCCAGGTGTGGTTACATTTTAAATTTTATAGGGAGGGGAAGAAAAAAAAACAATTATCCTTGGTAGTTCTGTATTTTAGGCACATAAAGGGACTTGAGCTTCTTAGGAAGAGATGATCTGGGAGGAAGGCTTCATTTCAGGAAGTCAAAGTGCCATATTTTGGTGTACTGGTTTCTGAGCTCCAACAAAACCATCATTACCCAGCTTGTAGGTACTTACGAAGGTGGTATATTGGGAAGTCTGAAAGAGGAATTTTTTTTTTTTTAAAGATTAACATATGCTTTAAGTAAATGCTGGATTATTTGAAAAATATAAATCTATGTTTTTGGCTGGGCACGGTGGCTCACGCCTGTAATCCTAGCACTCTGGGAGGCTGAGCAGGATGGATGGTCTGAGCTCACAGGTTTGAGACCAGCCTGAGCCAAGTGTGAGACCCTGTCTCTAAAAAATACCCGGGCTGTAGCTCAGCGGCTAGGGCACCAGCCACATACATCAGAGCTCAAACTGCCAAACGACGACAACTACAAGAAAAACATAGCTGGGCATTGTGGCGGGTGCCTATAGTCCCAGCTACCTGGGAGGCTGGGCAAGAGAATTGCTTAAGTCCAAGAATTTGAGGTTGCTGTGAGCTGTGACGCTATCGTACTCTACTGAGGGTGGCATAGTGAGACTCTGTCTCAAAAAGAAAAAAGAATAGCCGGGTATTGGGGCGGGGGCCTGTAGTCCCAGCTGCTTGGGAAGCAAGAGGATCGCTTGAGCCCGAGAGTTTTGAGGTTGCTGTGAGCCAGGATCTACTAAGGGTGCCAAAGTGAGACTCTGTCTCAAAAAATATAAAAAATAAAAAATAAATCTGTTTTTGTTCCTTACCTAATCATTTAGTTTGTATTCCAAATATCTCTTGCTTTGTTAATAAAAAGTTTATGTACTTGACTAATCTGAAATGAGAACAGAGAGTGTGTTGGGGTTGGGGAAGACTAGAGTAGTTACTCTTTTTTAGGGGAAGTAAACAAGAAAAGCCTTGAAGGAGAAATTACCCTAATCCTTCAAATTATAACACAGAATTTGTTTTGGAGGATTTCCTAGGAGAAGCCAGGGAGGCTGCTAAAACATGTACAGCACACTCCCCACAACAAAGAATTATTTGGCCTAAATGTCAGTGGCTTTGATGATGAGAAATTGGTTTAAAGTGTACAGATGTGTGTCACATGATTGAAGTTAGGGCACTGTGCTAGTTCAGGTTACTTTGTCTGCAAACAACTGAAACCTGCTCTATTTAGGTAAAAAGAGAAATTTAACAGAAAGCAGAGGAAGATCTGAACAACTAAGCAAAGCAAAGAGCAGGTAGCAGCCAGCTCCTAGGATCTCATTGAAAATTTCTTGGACCTCTCCTGTTACAGTAGGATTTTAACCTCAGCAGTATCTTTTTTTTTTTTTTTGAAGCAAAGTCTCAGTTTGTCAGCCCTTGTTTGAGTGCTGTGATACCATAGCTCACAACAATCTCAAATTCTTGGGCTCAAGAAAGAGATCGTCTTGCCTTAGCCTTTCAAGTAGCTGGGGCTATAGGCGCTCATCACCACACCTGGCTAGTTTTTCTATTTTTAGCAGAGAAGGGGTCTCACCTTGTTCAGGCTGGTCTCAAACTCGTGACCTCAAGCACCTCAGCCTTCTAGAATGGTAGGATTACAGGCGTGAGCCACCATGCCTGGCCTAGTACTTTTTTTTTTTTTTTTTTAAAGATAGGGTCTCATGATATTGCCCAGGCTGTTCTTAAACTTCTAGGGTCAAGGAATCTTCCTGCCTTTAGTTAGCCTCCCAAAGTTTCTAAGCCATGACACCCAGTCACTATTGATATTTCCAACTAGGTAATTCTTGCAGAGGGCTGTTCTGTGCATTGTAGGATGTTGAATGACTCCAGTATTGCCAAATATCTCCCAGGAGACAACATTGCCTGGTTGAGAATTATATCTTTAGGGTGCTACTCCTTCTTGCACAACTCCCAATCTCTGACCTCTCTTGTTAAGTTTCAGATTCCTTGGAGAGAGAACAGATGTGACCCAGTTCTATCTATCCATGGCTCAGTTAGTAATGATGAAGGGTTGTACTGCAAAAATACAGTTATGGAGAGAATAATTTTGAGTTGGGCTGGTTGCTTCATTTGGCGTCTGTAATAAGCACTGAACTAAATTATATTTTCAAAGGCCTCACTTACTATGTTAAGGAAATTGAACTTCATCTTGGGGGCAGGGAATGACTACTAATAAAGATAAAAGAGGAAGTCTGGTTTTTGGAGTCTGAGGTTCAGGAATTTATATGGTTTTGAAATACAGGGTATTCAAAAGGAACTCTGAGTAACTTAACTCGAAAACTAATGTAATGGAAGGATATTGATGTCCAACAGTACATAGGGAAAATTGGAGAATAAGACTTAGAAACTGACAGGAGCAGTCCAGCTCCAAGGATCTAGATAGGAAAAACTGGGCGACATTCTCAAGATAACTTACTCTGCAAACTGAGAGGGAACAATTTAAAGACCCAGGTTAAAGATCGAGATGGCCTGAGGAGATTGTTGAATGTTTAGAATATTTGTTGTGTATGTTAGGAGAGGATTGAACACTTGCAGGATTTTGTGACTGAATGGTGAAGTGGTGAGGGTTAAGGTTGCCTTACAATGTGTTGATGGGATGGGACTCTAGATTTAGGACACTTTGGGGGGGGGGGGGAGGAAGGAAGGGCAGCAGCAGATAATATGGAGAGAAAACGTAAGAACTGTCAAAGGATTGGTAAAGAGTAGTAAGTAAAGGAGTGAGCTTATTGGAAGGATTAGAAGTGTTGTCTGAAAGTGTCATATTGATGTTTAAGATTTTAGAGGTGAGGAGGTCTGATTTAGGACAAACTATCTGATGGGACCATGGAAGTGAGTTGTTGAAGAGAAGTGAAGGTGCATGTAATTGGAGATCTACACTACAAAGTCTGTAATCTTTCCTGTACTGGACATTCCTAGAAGCAGATATAACATTGCTTATTTAGTTGACTAGAAATTATTATTTTTTAATTCTAACTTTGTATCAATATTGATAGACTACTTATTGTATGCTTTAATTTTATGGTAAGGTTCAACAAACAGCATTTGAGACTTTATGTATTCCAGGTTTTTGAGCACATATATGTGCCACACAGGGCATTAGAAATCTAAAGGTGAGGCTCGGTGCCTGTGACTCAAGCAGCTAAGGCGCCAGCCACATACACCTGAGCTGGCAGGTTGGAATCCAGCCCCGGCCCGCCAAACAACAATGACATCTGCAAACAAAAAGTAGCTGGGCATTGTGGCAGGCACCTGTAGTCCCAGCTGCTTGGAAGGCTGAGGCAGGAGAATCACTTGAGCCCAGGAGTTTGAGGTTGCTGTGAGCTGTGATGCCACAGCACTCTACCCAGGGTGACAGCTTGAGGCTCTGTCTCAAAAAAAAAAAAAAAAAAAAAAAAAAATCTAAAGGTGAATAAGACATGGTTTCAGCTCTTGGGAAACTTTAGTGAGTCTTATTCTCTTCTTACATTATTCTGATGTAAGAAGCATGAGTAGGGTCACTGACTGTAACTTGTTTTGAAATTGTACTGCTGTATGAAATTTAAAATTTTGTTGACTTGAATTAGGCAATTGGGAAAAACTTGAGTTAAATATTGCTTTTGGGGTTGTAAATAAATTACTTTTATAAAGGTTTGAGTTTTTAGAGTAACTTTTGTTATTTAAATTGGCAGTATTCATTTGTAAATGATACTCAAAGATCTGGATTTTGCCACTAGATATACTAGTTGTTTATTTAACAAACAATATGCCGAATGCTTACTTTGTGCCAGGTATTGCTCCATAATGCTGGAGATAAAGCAGTGAATAAAATTGGCAAAAATTCCTGCCTTTATAGAGTTGACATTTTAATGAGAGGCAGATAGTAAGTAAGTGGAATACATAGTATAATGTATCAGTTTCTGGTAAGTGTTATTGAAAAAGTAACATGGGAAGTTGAGGATGGAGCTTACAATTTTAAATCTAGTTATCTGGCAGAGTTCATTGAGAAGGTAATATTAGAGACTAGTCTTGAAAGAGGTGGTGGGAGCAAATGGAAAGGGTCTAGAAGTGGGAGCTCATTTGTCATTTTTTTTTTTTTTTTTTTTTTAGAGACAGAGTCTCATTTTGTCACCTTTGGTAGAGTACTGTGGTGTCACAGCTCACAGCAGTCTCAAACTCTTGGGTTTAAGAGACTTTCTTGCCTCAGCCTCCCAAGTATCTGGGACTACAGGTGCCCGCCACAACACCCAGCTATTTTTATTTTTTGGTTGTAGTTGTCATTGTTGTTTGGTAGGCCTGGGCTGGAATTGAACCCGCCAGCTCTGGTGTATGTGGCTGGAGCCCTCGCTGCTGAGCTACAGGTGCTGAGACTCGTTTATCATTTCTGAAATATATCAAGGCCAAGTATAGGTAGAGTGAAGTGAGCAGAGGAAGAAGAGATCAAAGAGAAAATAAGGGCCAGATCATATGGGCCTTGTAATAACTTGGCTTTTACCTTGCATAAGATTGGAAGCACTGTAAGGAAGGCTTTGAGCCAAGTATCACTCTGGCAGTCAAATGGGAAATAAATAATAGGGTAAGGGCACAAACAGGAACCCAATTAAGAGGTTCTTAACTATTCACTTGAGAGAAACATTGGCTGGGACCAAGGCAGATGCAGAAGAATTGTGATAGGTTCTAGCTGTATTGTGAAGGTCAAGCCAGGATTGACTGACAGGTTAAGATGTGATTCGAAAGCAATAATGGATGACTACATGGGTTTTGACCTGAACACTGGACAAAGGGAGCTGTCCTTAACTATGTGGGAGAACACTGCAGGAGGTACAGCCCCGCGGGAGAAGATCGGGGCTTTGGTTTTGAACACATTAATTTAAGCAGAGGTATCTTTCCTGTTATTTGTGATTTAATTTAGATGACACATGTTTTAGTCTAGAAACAATGAAAATATTTTTGTGTGGTTATCATTTAGTTTATACAAGAAATAATTGTTGTTAAAGCAAATTGTGAGTTCAAATTTTGGGGTG
>CAUYPK010057861.1:0-11059 GCA_963574355.1 Loris lydekkerianus | reverse complement strand
TCACAATATAACAAAGACATCTGTACCAGAATGTTTATTGCAGCCCAATTCATAATTGCTAAGTCATGGAAGAAGCCCAAGTGCCCATCGACCCACGAATGGACTAGCAAACTGTGGTACATGTATACCATGGAATATTATGCAGCGTTAAAGAAAGATGGAGACGTTACCTCTTTCATGTTTACATGGATGGAGCTAGAACATATTCTCCTTAGCAAAGTATCCCAGGAATGGAAGAAAAAGTATCCAATGTACTCAGCCATACTATGAAGCTAAACTATAGCTTTCACATGAAGGCTATAAGCCAACTATACCACAAGACTATGAGGAAAGGACCAAGGAAGCGGAAGGGAGGGGGGAGGTTTGGGTGGCGGAAGGGTGATGGGTTGGGCCACATCTATGGTGCATATTTTTATCTATAATAAAAAAAAATAAAAATAAATAAATAAATAAATAAAGTTTAATATAAAAAAAAAAAGATTTGTAAACAGAAATTTAAGAAATATTACAGAAAGAAATTAGAGAACACACAAATGAATGCAAAAATGCCCCATGTTCATGCTTTAGAAAACTTGATGGTAAATGTCAATAACAACAAAAGTGCCCCACTGATTCAGTGAATACCTTAGCAAAATTCCAGTGAACCTTACTACAACAATCAATATACTGCTCACGGCTTTGATTTAATAAAAAAATAATTAATTAATTAAAAAGAAATCACACGATCATCTCAATAGCAAAAGAAATGGCAAAGAAATAAAGGAGGAGGTCTTATACTGTATAATTGCAGAATTTATTACAAAGCTATCTTACTCAAATCAGTGCTCTGCACTGCCCTGGAGACAGATGTAGAAAGCAGTGGCACAGAAGACCAGTCAGAAACCTTCAAATATAATGATGAACACCAAGGTGGTAAGACCACGTAAATGAAAAAGGACAATCCCTTCAACAAACAGTGCTAAGTAAATTGCATATCCAAGTGCAAAGAAATGAAGTTGGACCCTTACAGTACACCACAGAAGAAAAATTCTTAAAATGGATTCATAAGGTAAACGTAAGATCTAAATCATGAAACTCCTAGAACAAACTACAGGTAAAAAGTTTTATGAGACTGCATTCAACAATGATTTCCTGTATATAATACCAATACACAAGGTAAAATTACCAATTAGGATATATACTTTCAAAAATAATAAAAGAAAAATCCCCTCAAAATAAAAAGTGTTGCTGAAAATGTGGAAAAACAAGCAATTTGAGCCCTCCTAGTGGGAATGAAAAATGGCACAACTTCTATGGAAATCAGTAGGGAATTTCCTCATCTGATTCAAAACTGAATTACATTACAAGCTAATAGTATCATCTCTGGGTATATATTCAAAGGAATTGAAGACAGGATTATGAGCAGATATATACAAAACAGCCAAAAGACAGAAGCAATCCAAGTGTCCACTAATAGATAAATGCAGAAACAAAATGTAGCATATATTAGATGCTTTAAAAAAGATTATTTGACCCATAAAAAAAGTCCTTTATGTGCCACAATCAGGTTTAACCCGGAGGACACTTTGTAGAGTGAAATAGGCCTCACAAGAAATGAAAAATGCGCCATGATCTCACTTCTATGAGGCACCAAAACAGTCAAATTCATAGTGAAAGGAAAGGGGAGGGCAGAGAAAAAGGAATGGGGTGAAGTGAGCTTATATACTCATGATAAGGCCGGGCACAGTGGCTCACACATCTCATATACCCAGAGATGATATTATTAGCTTGTAATCCTAGCACTTTGGGAGGTTAAGGCGGGTGAATGTTTTGAGCTCAGGAGTTTGAAACCACCCTGAGCAAGCGCAACACACTGTCTCTAAAAACTAGCTGGGTGATGTGGCAAGCACCTGTAGTCCTAACTACTTGGGAGGCTGAGGCAAGAGTATCACTTGAGCCCAAGAGTTTAAGGTTGCTGTTAGCTGTGACACAATAGCATTCTACCAAGGATGACAGAGTAAGACTCTGTCTCAAAACTAAGTAAACAAGGGCAGTGCCTATGGCTCAGTTTGTAGGGCCCGGGCCCCATATACCAGAGGTGGCAGGTTTAAACCCAACCCGGCAAAAAAAAAAAAAAGTAAATAAATACTCATGGTGATCAATTAAACTTAAACTCAAACAATGAGAAAGGTATCTACTTTAAATCTGCTAAGCTCATACAATGTAAGATATGGTAAAATTTCTTTAAAAACAAAATGGTGAGTGGCGCCTGTGGCTCAGTTAGTAGGGCGCTGGGCCTATATACCAAGGGTGGTGGGTCAAACCCAGCCCTGGCCAAACTGCAACAAAAAATAGATGGGCGTTGTGGCAGGCACCTGTAGTCCCAGCTACTCAGGAGGCTTAGGCAAGAGAATCGCCTAAGCCCAGAAGTTGGAGGTTGCTGTGAGCTGTGGCGGCACAGCACTCTACGAAGGGTGATAAAGTCTAAAAAAAAAAAAAAAAGAAATGGTGTTAAGGAACCATTTTACATACTAGTAGATGTAGCATTGTGCTTGTGAATGAATGAAAGCATATGTGCATGTATCTAAAATAAATAAATCTACCTTCATAATTATCACCCGAACAGCATAAATAATCACATGCTCCAAATAAGTTAACAACCCACAGGATGGCTTGTATTCAAGGGCACTGTTAGCAACAGCAAACAGCAGAAACATGTCTCGGCAGTGCTGTGGACACCATGGACACGGTCTTCTGTAACATAAGCAGCAAAAAAGAGCCAGAGAACAGAACAGCGCCAGGCTGTGGGTCCATAGGGACCAGGGGAATATTACAGGAGATTCACATGGAAAGAATGACAGGAAGCAAAACAGTCTTCAGAAGTTATCTCAATGTAATTTACAGAACTTCAGAAATTTTGCAAAACCTACAACAGTGATATAACAACAATGGAGAAGAATTCCATGAACTGCAAGAAATTGGGAAACTTTCCCATAAAATACTATGACAAATTCAAAAATTAACTTAGCATATCACGATAGACATGATGAATCCAGACAGGAAGTACTATTATCAGAAACAGCATTTGATCCATGAAACAAATTTTAACACTGAAAAAATATCCACAGATTTATCATTAGAAAATTGAAAGGAAACTACAGAAATGTGTTGTGCATGTTATATCATGAAATATATATGCCTCTTATATCATGAGTCATGGTGCACACCTGTAGTCTCAGCTCCTCTGGAAGGTGATGGAGGAGGATCACTCAAGCCCAGGAGTTTGACACTGCAGTTAGCTACAATGATACCATGGCACAGGAATGACAAAATAAAAATTCCAATTCATAGACTAAAATAAATGATAAAAGTACATTTTAATGCTAGGTACCAAGTCAGAAACAAAAAATATATTTAAATTACTAAATAAAAACTTTTTTAAACAATAAAAAAAAAAAGAAAGAAATTAGGCCCCAGGTGGTAGCTCATGCCTGTAATGCTAGCACTCTGGGAGGCTGAGGCAGGTGGATCCCTTGAGTGCAGGAGTTCGAGACCAGTCTGACCAAGAAAGAGACCCCCCCACACACTAAAAAGAAAAAAAGAAAAATTAGCCAGGCATTATGACAGACACCTAAAGTCTCAGCTACACAGAAGACTAAGGCAGGAGGATAGCTGGAACCTAAAAATCTGAGGTTGCTGGGAGCTAAGCTGATGCTATGGCACATTAGCCTAGGCAACAGAGTGAGACTGTCTCAAAAATATATATTTAAAAAACCCAGGTTCATTTATAATACATAAATATGTGCAGGGTGAGACTAGCAGTGGCTGAAACAAATGACAGTGGACTTAGAACTGGACATTCTTGTGAGCTACCCACCCCCACACGGAACTGGGGATCCAAAAAGGATCCTTCTGTCCACTGACTTTTCCACTCACTGAATAATAATCTCAGAAGACCCAACATAGTCTCCTTGTACACACACCAGCAATGTGTGGATAAACCACATTAGATTCCTGAAACCTTGCAATTTTCCTGGGTGACAGGAACAGGATATGTTCCAATGAGGCTACCTCTACAGTGTCCTGCATAAGCCCTGATCACCAAAAGGCAAAACTGTGATCAGAACCCTGAAACTTTTAGCACCAACCAACATCCTCAAGGAAGGCGAGAGGGCTGGAGGCTGAGTTAACATCAAGCATGCCCATGGGATGACATCTCCATAAAAACCCTGTACCATAGAATTAGGAGAATTTTCAGATGCTGAACACATGGGACACCAGTGAAGCTTCAACCAGTCTTGCCCTATGAGCATCTTCATCTGGGTGTCCATCTGTGTCCTCTCAAATGTCCCTTATAATAAACCACAGGCACAGAAAGTGTGTCACTGTGAGCTGTGAACCAGCCTGATACTTTTACTAATAATCACACCTGAGCAGGACTACAAGGAACCTCCAACTTACAGCTGGTTGGTCAGAAGGACAGGTGACAACCTTCTACTTGTGAGTGGAGTATCACATGGAGAGCAGACTTCAAGACTCAGGAGTCAGCACTCAGCCTGAGGGATCTGACTCTAACTCTAAGTAGACAGAGTCGGACATGATGTGCAGGAAACCCTTTGATAGACACCAAAACTTGGCTGTTAGTGGGGAGAAACCCAACATATTTTCTTGACCAGAAGAGAGGCACAGTATGTTGAGTGGCAGATGAGAACAGGAAAAACTTTTGGCTTCCTCTTATCTCAAACTGAACTGAACAGGCAGAGAGGGCTGGAGACACCTCTGTGCTTTTTCCTGGTCCCAGACGCAAAGAAAGAATAGCCAATGTTTTCCCACATCCAGATTAGGTCATCCAAATACAGAAAAAGTGTGAAACCTAAAGAGGTCAAGGCATTGGGTCTATGGTGGCATCAGCTCTGACTTCTAAGGACAGAGAACTGAGCATCAGATGGAATCAAACACAGAAGGAGACACCACAAGAAAAAGATCCCTCGGGCTCAGCGCCTATAGCACAGTGGTTACAGTACCAGCCATGTGCACGGAGACTGTAGGTTCGAACCCAGCCTAGGCCAGCTAAATAACAATGACAACTGCAACAAAAAAAATAAAAAATAGCTGGGTGTTGTGGCAGGCTCCTGTAGTCCCAGCTACTTGGGAGGCTGAGGCAAGAGAATTGCTTAAACCCAAGAGTTTGAGGTTGCTATGAGTTGTGATGACACAGCACTCTACCATGGACAACATAGTGAAACTCTGTCTCAAAAAAAAAAAAAAGAAAAGAAAGAAAGAGATCCCTTGGAAATGGCCCTCCCTGTGTCACACACATAGAGCCAAAGAGTTCACAGAGGTGTTCTTCAATAAAATAGTGAATTTGCCTTGTTTGAGCTGCAGCACCACTGGAGGGCAAAGTGAAAACTATGACATGGCTAAAGAACACAGTGGTAGTAAGTGCGGGCAAAGATTTCTGCTTACAACTCATAGGATTTAACCCTTTCTATAAACACAGAACCCCCACCACCACCATTACTTACAGACTTTCTCACACACTGTTTAATAGAGTAGCTTCCACTGTGCCCACCTGAGCTCTTACCTGAGTTCACATCTTCGATCCATTTCCCCGTATTTGGGTTTTTTGCTGTGTTCACTTCACTCTTCATAGTCCAGGGCTCTTTCCCTTCCTCCAACATGGAGAGAATAGTCACTTCAGGAAGTAAGAGTCCTAATTATAAAAACAAAGCATCAAGAAGTGCTGTGGTTTTGTCAAACTCCAAGCCCTATGATTAGGTAAGACAGAGGACGTTACATATGGATCCAGAAAAACATTTCACAAACTCATCCACACATGACCACCTTCTGAAAGTCTATGAAAGCGTACGATGCAAACATCTAGCTCTCTACAAAGAAACACTGAATCAAAAGCTTAGGAGCAGAAAACAGGGACCTGTACTCTTATTTAAAAGTATGCCATAGGCTTTGTTTGCATATATGAGCTGTGATACTACAAAATGATGTGCCATGAAAAGGGAACAACAACTGAAGAAAGGGGACAAAATCCAGAAAGCATATGAAGCTTTTCACTTCTGAATCCATAAAGTTTCCATCTCTAGTTATGCGGGGGCTCCCACAAGGTACAGAAGAGAAAATGCAAAGACACACAGGGCAGAGGCCGACTGCGAGAGCCACATTATCCTTACCCAGGAAGACCAGGTTCCTGTAGTTCTCCAACATCACGGCCCTGTACAATGCCCTCTGAGCAGGGTCCAGGCACTGCCACTCTTCCTGAGAGAATTCTATGGCCACATCCCTGAATGTCAAGTGTCCCTAAAATGAAAAACATATTTTACCAATGAGAGATGGGGAGAAATCCTCTCTTCACACAAAATGAGAAAAGCGTTGTAAAAATGGATTCAATTCAACTGAATGTTCTGAAAGATCCACATGCATATACTTTTGAGTTCATTAAGTGTCTTATGTGTCTTATGCTTTTCCATAAAAGTTACGATATTCTCTAATTTAGTGTAGATCTTACTTTTGTGGACAATATAAGGAAATGCAAATAAAAATTAACATAGGCTTATCACTTTTCTCTATAAAGGTATGAGATATTCTGTGTGACACACCGAATACAGTTAGAATATGAGTACTATCTTCAAGATAAGTAAGTCCATAGTGGCTTTTTAAAAAGATCAGAATCCAGCCAGGCACCATGACTCATGCCTGTAACTCTAGAAATCCGAGGCAGAGGCAAGTGGATTGCCTGAATTCAAGAGCTCAAGATCAGCCTGAGCAAGAGCAAGACCCTGTCTCCAATGAAAATAGAAAAACTAGCCAGGCATGATTGAGTGAGACTCTTCCAAAAGAAAAGGCAGAATCTAAAAATTGTGATAATGACAGCAATACCCATGGACAAGCTTGTAAACACTTCCCATATGTTAGGCATTAATCTAAATCCTTTATATGTACTATCTACTATAATAACAATAACCCCTGAAAAAAAGATCTGTTCCCATCATAATGCCAGAAAAATTATGAGAAAAATGGTAAGAAAGAATAT
Organism: Loris lydekkerianus; assembly: GCA_963574355.1. Classification (NCBI taxonomy): domain Eukaryota; kingdom Metazoa; phylum Chordata; class Mammalia; order Primates; family Lorisidae; genus Loris; species Loris lydekkerianus. The sequence goes on along the minus strand of CAUYPK010057861.1, from coordinate 4,032 downwards.
TATGTCTCAGACATTCTAAGAAAAAATTTGCCTGAGATCAAAGAGCTAAAAATGACAGTGAGCTAAAAGTCCCCATCCTGAGACTTCTTACATGACTCACCTGCGATGATACCTGACACAGAGGACTGGCTCACCCCAGTGACTATTATTAGTAAGCACTGTCCCAAGGTGACTGTGCATTAGGATCAGACCTAATGAATCAAACAGTTAAGGAGCAGACCAACCTCAAAAGCAAATCGACAGAGAATTATGTAATTGAGAAAAATTGAAACAAGTTCAAGGATAAAAATACACATTCACACATGTGTGCAAGTTATATGTTAGCTTTCTTACTAATATCAATTCATTAACGTGACAGTGTAGAACAATTTCAAGGGGATGGAAAATACCCAACATAAAATTGCAACTTCAAAAAAGTACAAAATTTATGATAAAAATGTGCCTATGCTGATCCATTCACACACATCACATGTACACACTGACATATGTATACCCATATACACTTAAACATATCCACTAAAATAGCAATATGAATCTCTGTGCAAACACAGCCCTCTGCTACCCACTGAGCCAGGGGGTTTCAGGGACAATAACTTCTATAGGAAGACCAAGTACAGAGTTTCTGGACCCTTCCTTTAGATCCACTCCCATCCTGGTGAAACCCACTCTCAGGCTGTAGCAGGGGGAACTGGGCTGGACTGAGATCCCCTCGGGGGACAAATGAGGCCTTGATGAAAACCAAGGCAGGTGTGGGTCCAGTTTCTTCTATAGGTCACTAGCCAGTTCACCCACACCATTTGTTAAATATGGAATCTTTTCCCACTGATTGTTTTTAATTGGCTTGTCAAAGATCAAATAACAATAAAGGGTACAGGTGAAACTTACTAAATGCAGAGTATAAATGTCTGAACACAATGACTAAGAAAATGCCATGAAGGCTATGTTAACCAGTTCAATGAAAATATTTCAAATTGTATTATAAAACCAGCACATTGTACCCTAGGATTGCATTAATGTACACAGCTATGATTTAATTAAAAAAAAAAAAAAAAGAAAAAGAAAAGAAACGGGTTTTCAAAATTTAAAAAAAAAAGAAAAAGAAAAAGAAAAAACCAAGGAAGAACACATCCCCCCTCACTGCTCTGTGGATAACAGGCTAATCTCAGCCTTTACAAATGGAGGACACCGTGCCTTAGTATTAAATGCTGGATATAGGCAGTACCCATCGCTCAATGGGTAGGGCGCCTACCACATACATCCAGGCTGGCGAGTTTGAACCCAGCCTGGGCCAGCTAAACAACAATGACAACTGCAACAACGACAACAAAAAATAGCCAGGTGTTGTGAAGGGCGCCAGTAGTCCCAGCTACTTGGGAGGCTGAAGCAAGACAATCGCTTAAGCCCAGGGATTGGAGGTTGCTGTGAGCTATGATGCCATGGCACTCTACCAAGGGCTGTCTCTAAAAATAAATAAATAAATAAATAAATAAATAAATAAATAAATAACACGATACAATCAAAAACTCTGTATCACTTATGTCTATCTGTCCATACTTTTTCTGATGATAAACAATTTGGCACGAGAAACACAGCGATTCAGTCCTCTAGCTTGAAATGTACTAGAAAATCAGGCAGAAAAGATGTCCCCTAAGACGTTCTTTCCAGAATGTACATGTTACCCCATGACTTCAATGTGCAGCTGGTCTAATCTTCCTCTACAGAGAGCTGGCAGTGCACCAAGATGTGACCCTAGTACAGTTACTGCTGCCCTACAGCACTGACACCACAGGGCCACACTCCCTCTCTAACCTAGGGCTGGAGATAAAGCCCTTCCCAGGACTATGCCAAATTAAGCCTCTCCATGAGGTCATGTTACTGGGTCTCAGTGAGTTAGAATTAAAGTAGAGATGAGAAGAACTGAAGGACAGCATGGGGAAGTAGGAGCAAACATATTACTCAGAATGGCTCAGAGTCAGAGAAGATCAGCAACTCCAATGCCAGCATCTGAGTAAGTAAAAGACACAACCATTCACCAAGATTATCACTTTACCTGAGTAAGAGCCATTCCAGATTCCTTTACTTTCTTCTTCCTCCTGATCTGGACTTCTTCCTCACCCAACATGAATCTTAAAAAGTCAATCCAGAAGGTCAAAATACAATGGTCAATGGTGACAATCAATACCCCCTTTCAGTGCCACAATCCCATGGAGAGGAAAGATTTCCCATGTAAGAAGACAGTTCTCTCCTGTCCATAATACCAGGGTGGGTACAGGGATAATACACTCCTAATGAATGACAAACTAGTGATTCTTTGACCCCTCCTTCAGACCCTGCTTCCCTCCTAGTGAATTCCCCACACACGCTGTAGCAGAGGGGAGCTGGGCTACACTGAGCTCCCCTTCAGGGCACAGTTCCAAACCCGGGGCACAACACAGTCCTTCGCCCCTCTGTGATCACAGGCTGAGCTCAGCCCTCAGCAGTGGAGCACACTGAGCCTCGGTGCTCAGTGCTGGACACAGACTGGACACACCTGGGCACTGGAACTCAAAACTAAGAAAGAAGAGGGAATGATCAGATATGCAACAAGCTGCTGACAGGAAAACAAAGATGAAGACAGGAAACTAAAAATTGGATGAAGAAATGCAGATGTCACTGTGACTGAGAAAGAAAGAATTAGTGGATGGTGGGTGAACAAACTTGACTGGAAAGGGGTAAGTCAAGAACTGGAAGTAAGGAGATGGATTTAAGATGGCAGCCGAGTAACAGCTTCCCTGCAACTGGGCACAGTGAGTCTGGGGAGATAAGAGTTAAGGCATCTCTGCCTGGTGGAATCTGCCTATAATCATCCTTTTGAGGATACAGGGAGTCAGCAAGGGACTTCTGGATCCCAAGAGGAGGACAAAAACAATGGAAAACTGGCAAGCGATTACGTGTGTTCAATCGACCTAATCCTGCCGGCAACTGTAAGTACAAGCAGCAGTGAGACTGCAAACCGGAAAGGCCTTACCTGTGAACTACTTTGGTGTTTTTGGACTTGACACTCAGTTGAACTGCCTTGGGGAGAGCTTGAGCAGGAGGGCAGAGAACTTTGGGCATTCTCTGGGGCCCCAGACTGAGCCACTGAGCTGGGCGCAGGAAGCCATTGTGAAAGAACTGCCCTGGCAAGCTCTGCCCTCAGGGTCCCAGAGCAAGAATGGGGGGAACCTAGTAACCTAGTGACTGAGCAGCCTAAAGGCAGGGACTGAGCTGCCTTATATCCTTAATCCTTAAGGGCAGAGTGAGACGGTTTTAGCACACTAGAGCCTCAGGCTGTTGCCCTGGGTAGAGTGCTGTGACGGTAGAGTGCTAAAACTCCTGGGCTGGGCATCACCCGGACCTCCATAAGAGCTGTGCCGCAACCCCAGACCCACGATCCGCACCCACCTGGCCTCCACATGCCCTGACCAGGAACTGCGGGAACCGCGCAACCCTACGTCCTCCCTCTTGTGTCCTCCCAGCCTCCACACTAGCCCACTCATCTGGCCAGGGACTCTGGTAGCCGTGTGCCCTCTGGAGCCCGCCTTGCCTCTGCGCAGAGCCCTTCTCCTGGCCAGAGACGGCTGGAGCCTTGGGCATTCTATGCCAAAGTCACTGGGCGCCAGGCATTCTCAGAACCATGCGCACCATCTCCCGCCCTGTTGCTGGATCCGGGTGTGCCACACACCGGAGCTGCTTCCACAACCAGAACTCCCCAGCTGGAGCAGCCCCAGAGGAACTACACAGGGTCACTCCCTACAAAGATCCAGCAACAATAGACTGACCCCGCTGGGGTCTATTCTTGGAGAGACACCTCCACAACTCTGAGGACGGCCAGAGGCAACAGTGAAAAACAATCATGAGGCAAAATCAACAGAAAAACTCTGGCAATATGAATAATCAGAGTAGATCAACTCCTCCAAGGATCAATGGGGCAGACACAGCACAAGATCCCATGCACAAACAAATAGCTGAGATGTCAGAAATCAAATTCAGAATCTGGATAGCAAATAAGAT